>WNWK01046413.1:0-14330 GCA_009830355.1 Cherax destructor
TTATGATTTAGTTAGAGTAAGAGATAGATATGACATAAGGAAAATGGCAACAGCAAGTAGAGAGAGAGGTGAAAGTGTATAAACAAGGGAGGAAAGTTAGGGTGAGATATAAACAACTATTGGCAGGAAGGTGGACTAGTGCAAATATGAGTAGTGGGGTGGTTGAAGAGAGTTGGGATAGTTTTAAAAATGCAGTATTAGAATGTGGGGCAGAAGTTTGTGGCTATAGGAGGGTGGGTGCAGGAGGAAGAGGAGTGAGTGGTGGAATGAAGAAATAAAGGAGTGTGATAAAAGAAAAAGGTGACAGAGGTTTTACAAAACAAGTGTTAATGGAAGAGACAGATTATGGAGAGTAAGAAGGTAGAGTGGTGAGAGAGTGCAAAGAAGCAGATGAAAGAGTGGGAGAAGCTGTCAAGAAGTTTCACTAGAAAACAAGAAGAATTTTTGGAGTGAGATAAACAAGTTAAGAAGGCCTAGGAAGATGATTTGTCAGTTAAAAACAGAGTAGGAAGTTAGTAGATGAGGCTGAAGTGTTAGGTAGATGGGGAATATTTTTGAGGAACTTTTAAATGTCGATGAAAAGAGGGATGCGGTAATTTCATGCACTGGCCAGGGAGGTACTGCTGTCGTTTGGGTGAGCAGGATCAGATGTGGGAAGGTGCGTGAGGGCATTACATAGAATGAAGAGAAAGGGGGTAAACGGCTGGAACTGATAGGATCATGACAGAGCTCACCGCTGGGGGATGAGTGTTGGAGTGTTTGGTATGAAAGGGGAAGGTACCTAGGGATTGGCAGTGAGCATATACAGTGGTACCTCGAGGATTCGATATTTTCGTTAGAGATGCTGTTCAAGTGCCGTGCAAAGCTGAATTTATCCCATAAGGAATAATGTAAAATAGACTAGTCCTTTACACCCCAAAAATATATACAAAAGCATTTAAAAAAATAAACTTACATAAAAGAAGCGATTTTGGGGACCATCGTAACTCGAGGTACCACTGTAGTTCCTTTATATAAAGGAAGGGGATAAAAGAGATTGTAAGGGTATGGGGGGGAATAAGTTTACTGAGTTAGGCCACCCACGCCTTGGTAGGAAACGGCAGATTTTGTTGAGAAAAAAAAAGTTTACAGTATACTAGGTAAAGTGTACGTGGGGATTATTATTGAAAGAATTAGAGGTAAGACAGAGAGTAGGACTGCAGATGAGCAAGGAGGCTTTAGAGTGGTGGGGAGGATGTGTAGATCAAGTGTTTACATTGAAACTTATATATCTTTAGACAGTATTTAGATAAAGTAGGGAAGTTTTCATTGCATTCTGGATTTAGAAAAGGCATATGATAGAGTGGATAGGGGAGCAATGTGGCAGAGTGTAGATATTTAGTAAGTTACTGAATGCTGTAGTGTTTTTATGAGGATAGTGAGGCTCAGGTTAGGATGTGTAGGAGAGAAAGAGATTACTTCCCGGTAAAAGTAGGTCTTAGACGAGGGATGTGTAATGTCCTGCATAGTTTATTTAATATATTTATAGATGGGGTTGTAAAAGAAGTAAATGCTAGAGGTGTTGGGAGGTGGGATTAAATTACGGGAATTAAATGCAAATGAGAGTTGACACAGTTACTTTTGCTGATGATACTGTGCTTATAGGAGGTTCTAAAGAGAGAAAAGTTGCAAAGGTTAGTGGTCGAGTTTGGGAGTGTGTGTAAAGGTAGAAAGTTTAAAGTGAACATAGATAAGAGTAAGGTGATAGGGTATCAAACTATTTAAATAAAGAAAAAATTGGATATCACATTGGAGAGAGGGATTATGGAAGAAGTGAATGTTTTCAGATATTTGGGAGTTGACTTGTCAGCAGATGGGTTTATGAAGGATGAGGTTAACCATACAACTGATGAAAGAAAAAAGCGAGTGGTGCGCCGAGAGGTATCTGTGGGAGACAAAAAACGTTATCCATGGAGGCAAAGAAGGGAATGTACGAAAGTACAGTGGACCCTTACTATTCTAACACTCCAAAACTTGCCTTTTTGCAAGTTTATTGTGTAAGTGCTTTTATAAGTGTATTTTTTGGGGGTCTGAAATGGACTACAAACTAATTTTACATCATTCCTTATGGGGAATAGAGGGTCGTTTGGTAACAGCATGAACAGCATTCTGGAATGAGGCGAGTTTTGGAGTGTTCGAATGGCGAGGGTCCACTGTATAGTGGTACAAACACTCTTATGGGTGTGAAGCATGGGTTGCAAATGCTGCAGCGAGGAGCGGCTGGAGGCAGTGGAGATGTCCTGTCTAAGGGCAATGTGTGGCGTAAATATTATGCAGAAGAAAATTCATCAGAGGGCTGAGAGGGGTTGTTGAGGTGGTTTGGGCATTTTAGGAAGATGGATCAAAGTAAGATGACTTGGAGAGCATATAAATCTGAAGTGGAAGGAAGAGGCGGGAGTGAGAGTAGTCCTCGAAAGGTTGGAGAGGAGGGTTAAAGGAGGCTTTGTGGGCGGGACTGACTTCCAGCAAGCGTGTATGAGCGTGTTAGATAGGAGTGAATGGGAGACGAATCTTTTTGGGACCCGACGAACTGTTGGAGTGTGAGCAGGGGTAATATTTGGTGAGAGAGTTCAGAAACCGGTTATTGATTTAGCCAAGGCTCAGGTTCTGGAATGGGAAGTATACAATGCCTGTGCTTTAAAGGAGGGGTCTGGGATAGTGACAGTTTTGGAGGGACTATTCCTAGGCTGTAGTATCCTGAGCGCCTGCAAAAGTGATTATGTGAGTGAGGTGAAAGTGTTGAATGATGATGAAAGTATTATTTTCTTTTGGGGATTTTCTTCCTTTTTGAGTCACCCTGCCTCAGTGAGGAGACAGCCATTATTGAAAAAATACAGTACAGTATTTTTGACAAACTTAGATGCTTCTGATAACTTTTTTGAGCTCAAAGCCATGTTACATGCAATGTTATAATTGGATATAAAAGAAGAAGTTCAAAATACTTATAAGATATGACTAGTGTGTAAAACATTGCCTTTGTTCTCCTCTTCCCATCAAAATCTACTGATACAGTAATTCAATTTTGCATCAGCCCAATATGTGACTGCGCTGGTCGTAGTCCACAGTGAGTCCATTAGGCCAGAAAATTTCATCTTTAACAGTGATCTTGTTGAGAGTCTCCATTCATCAGCTCTTTCAATCTTAAGTTTTCTCCCCAATCTGTCAACATTCTTCTGCAAAATCCAGAAACTGCTCATGTCTGAAAATCTTAAAATACATAAATATAAGAGCAAGATGTAGTGTCTTTTTTTGGGGTTTGTTCAAAATTGTTGGCACTTCTAGAAACTATTTTGGTGTGCCTGGCTACTGACAACTGCTACCTATCCTGGCATATCTCACTAAACAAAGGTATGAATCAATTATAAGAAGCAATTGTTCAATGCCTTTCCCCCTCTTCTTTCATACAACCTGTTATCAAGCATTATGTTGCCTTAAGGATGTAGGAAAAGAAGTTTCATGGTGAACTGGTAGGGGGTGTGGGATGTTTAGGTTTCTACCATCTCTAATATTTACATTAGATAGAAAGAAAATGACTAATAATCTTGCCAGGATGCAAACCTCTTGTGACTTCCATTCCACTCATGTGACAAAACTATGGCACCTCCCAGGAGTAGGAGGATCTATCAACCTACTATATTGAATGTGAAAAAAATTACAATACTGATAACTATAAAATCAATATTCTAATTTATTGGTCACATCTGTTTTAAAATAGAATCCCTTTCATGCTGGCAATGAATTGGTTCATTTCCTGCCCTAAAACTGGTACTGAATTACTATACAGTGGCTGCAAAAAATTATACATTTCCAACGCAAAAATCTATACACTAGATTTTGGTGTATGCTGCCTTTCCACCATAGGAAGTGGGTGTTTTGGGCAGCTTGTGATGGCTTGCAGTGTGCTGGAGCCCGGTCTTGCTCCAACATTCCCCACCATGTCACGCTTCCAGTGCTCTTCCAGGCTCGGTGAGAGATGAAGCCAGCTCGTTGTTGATCACTGCTCATTTTCACTCAGGCCCACGAACTTTGCTGGGTCAAACTAAACTTTCAATTGCAGAGAGACCTGTTACACTCACCCTAATGGGAGGCAATGCATGTCTGTGATATGCATACCCATATGCATTACCTGAAGGTGACTAGGATGGCAAATTTAGCCTCAAGAAGTAAACTGCCTCCTCCTGGCACCATAAGCACCTAGGAAGATGAAAGCACAGGACCACCCAAAAGACTTCTCTTCGCACAGACAAGATCCTGAAGAAGTGTTACCCAGATCCTGCCATTACAGCCCCCAAACCTCAGGGGAAAACATCCTGCACTCCTAAAAGACATGCCCAGTGCGAGCCATTTCAACACCGACTGCCAAAAAGACCTATGAAAATGCCTGCTCGAGAAGCAGCCAAGAGCCCATGCTAACTGAAGCCATGAAGAAGAAAGCATTCCAGTTTGCAAGAAGTACAAGAATTGGACCTCAGATAGTGGCAGTAAGTGATGTTCAGTGACGAGTACCTTCAGGCTCATCAGGGCTGGCTCCAAGACCGTCCATCATCCCAGTGATGTCTTCCATTATGACCTGATGCATACATGAAGACAGTGACACCTGACAGTGTTATGTTCTGGGGTGCTTTTAATGGTTATAAGGGCAGTGGACTATACTTCCTTCTAAGAGCATTGCAACAAAAGGGAAGTAATTTTGTTGGTGTTATGGGACCAAATGCTGACATTTAGAACATTCACGTGTGATGTTTTTTATTCATGATGGTCCCTGCCCTTGGGTGTGAAAGTGAAAAGTTCAGATAATATCAGTGTTTTGGAGTGGGCAATGAATTCCTGGACCTAAATCTTATCCAAAGATGCCCGACATGTGATGAAAATGAGATTGCAAAATGGGCCACCCAGCATCATGAACCTGAAGGAGGCTGAAGAAAGCTTTGGATCCCAACCTGAGCCTTCTTCTCACCCTGCATACACCAGGCGACTTCAGATGGTGATAAAGAACAATGGTAACATGACCAAGTACTAGTTGGATGCTAAAAAGTGAAAATAAAATACATGTACGTACATTAAGTTGCATTTTTCGTTTTGTGTCCAAAAAATTGTTAATGTATAGATTTTTGTGGCCACTGTGCATTAAGCCCAGGCAAGTTTTATTAAATGGAGAGTATGCCTACAGTAATACCCCCATTCCCATTTTGAGTGTAAACCACCCAAAAATGTGAAAAAATTATCAAAGGAAATAACAAAATATTCAGGCAATTCATCAACACTTTGTTGTTGGAATTAGGAGGTTGTGATGAATCCAATCAAATAGTCAATTTCATTTGCAGCAAGACTGACTTATCAGTTTCCTTTCTCCAAATGTAAATTATAAACGTTATTTAAATAAAAAATCTAAAATACGGTGGTTCTGAATGTAAGGTACTATAGTATTTCACTATATGTTACCAAACTAAATCATGGTATAGCATTTATTAATTAAAATCTCATGCAGTATCTAAATAATTAACCCACAATAGAGCGAAAAACTAATGTCAAAGACCTGGGAGTGATCACGACAGAGGATTTCACCTTCAAGGACCATAACACTGTAATCGCATCTCTGCCAGAAGAAAAGACTAGCAGGATGGATAGCCAGACCTTCCAAAACCAGGGATGCAAGCCCATGTTGACACTTTCAGGTTACTTGTTCTATCTAGGCTGGAATATTGCGCACTAACTACCTTTCCAGAGGCAGGGTAAGAAATTAGTATTAGAAAATGTGCAGAGAACCTACAGCCACCTGCTGCAATAAACCACCTCAATTACTGGAAACGCTTGAGTTCCTAAACCTGTACTCCCTAGAACGCCCAGGCGGGAGAGATCGTTAATATATACCATGAGAATCCTAGAAGGATTAGTACCAAACTTGCTACAGTGTCACTCCTATGAAAGCACAAGACTCGGCAGGCGACCTATCCCCAGTGAAAGGGTGGTGCCACTAGCCGTTGGAGACAACTTACAATAAGTGTCAGGGACCAAGACTGTTCAGCTGCCTCCCAGCATACATAAGGGGGGATTGCCAACAGACCCCTGGCTGGTGTTCAAGCAGGCACTGGACAGGCACCGTCGGTGCCTGACCAGCCAAGGATGTGATTAGGCATGCGTTGGACCTCGTCAAACAGCAGTAACAGCCTGGTTGATCAGGCTCTGATCCAACATGAGGCCTGGTCACAGACCCAGGCGCAGGGCGTTGACCCCTGGAACTCTCTCAGAGTAAACTATAATTAATGCAGCATTTAAAAAATACATGTACCACAGAGTAATATTAAGTGGTTTCTAGTTCTTTTAGGAGAACAGCTGTATCGCAGACATAAGCCAACTTATCTGATACTATGAAAAACTTGATTAATCATGCCATGCATTCATAAGTTTATCATACATACCATACATTCTAGTTTATCCTTACATACATTCTAGTTTATCATACCATACATTCTAGTTTATCACCATACATTCTCTGAACTATACATACCATACATTCTAGTTTATCATACCATACAGTCTAGTTTATCTTACCATACATTCTAGTTTATCCTTATATTGCATTCTAGTTTATCATACCCACGCCCATTCTAGTTTATCATACCATACATTCGTCATCTCCCTGGGCTGGGGTGGATGACTGTAAGGATTTATTGGTTGCTGGAGGTTCAGAGTTTTCTGTAATGCATCTCTGGTCCATTTTTAACCTGTGAAGATACTGTAAGCTATTGATAAGGTGTCTCTTTCCTGTTCCAGACTCTGCTTCACCATTCTTCCAGTCTCATCAACCATCTATTATAGATTGGGACCGTAACTGTTATTAGAAATAACTTATATGATATCCAACAATTAATCCCTCAGTATGTTAATCATTAGTGCACTCACCATCAGGCTTCCCAATGGTTTTGACAATCAGCAGTAAATATGCATTATTAGGCAGACTCTGCTTCCTTCTCACAGTTTTAAAAGTAGAAGCTACATTTCTGAGCACTAAATGGGGGATCTTAGCCCCCATCAAACATTCATTAATATTTTGGTCTTCAGCTTTAATAATATTGTCATTACAGTCTGTATAGTCACTGAACAATCTCTTATTTTCTTCCAATCTCTACTTAACTGTACTACAAAGGATGGTTCTCAGAAAAAAGAATGACAGTTTCTTGTTGTATATACTTTGCTTCTGGCTTATAAATATTAAAAAGCCTTTTAATCGTGCCTCAATCCATATACCCAATTTTGGCACATAAAAATTTCACCTTTTCCCTAATGAAAAACGCATGCTTATGGAGTACCATCCAGGCTAAACTATTAAGTTTGAATATGCATTTGTTCCAATTACTTTAAGTGTTTGTATAATTGCTTTAAGAACATTTTCTTAGACTTTTTTATAACACCAATGACTGTCTCCTGAAAGCATGGCCCCCAGAAAAAAAAAACTTTCACCATCATTCACTGCATTGCCATCTTTAGAGGCATACCAACGTTCTGAATCAGTTGCCCTCAAGCAGCATTATCCCAACTCATCCTTCAGAGTGCAGACACTGTACTTCCCACCTTTAAGGACTCGAGTCCTGGCATGGTGGTTTCCCCTCTCAGAGTCATTAGTAAGTGTTGTTCACATTCCAATAACATGTCAAGTCTGTAAAACCACTTGCCTCCCCTCACCCACTATCTAATGTATTCCTCACACGCTTGTGAATGTCCACCCCCTGCACTATTTATCTGCTAAACAAGCTCTTACCTAAATGCTTACATACTTGAAACTTATTTGTCTTCAAATGGTCTTAACTAACCCTTCAGATGGAACAAGAGCAATGGCTCTGTTTGATCAGGTCTAAAAGCATCTGTGTTTGGTACTTTATTAGCGACCTCTATTTTATTTGGTGTCAGAATCCGTCCAGTACTGCATTCTCACTCAACCAGTCAACTGCTAAGCCATCAGGTGAAATAATCCCCACGATATCACTGTCACCGGAAACCAGAATTAATGCAATGATATACTAAGCAACTACAGTAAAATATATTCTCTCTAACATTACCCAAATTTATATGGAAAGTTCAAGATGCTTCTTCTCAATTTTTTTTATTTTTATGCGTGTGATTCCCACCAAGGGCAGGGTGTGAAAAGAAAACTTTCATCATCATTCACTCCATCACTGTCTTGCCAGAGGTGCTTACACTACAGTTATAAAACTGCAACATTAACACCTCTTCAGAGTGCCGGCACTGTAGCCTCTCAGAACAAGTCCGGCCTGCCGAGTTTCCTGAATCCCTTCATAAATGCTGCCTGCTCCTCCAACATGTCAGTGTCGCGACCATACCTCTGTTCCTCTATCATGCTCACACATGCTTGCTGGAAGTCGGCCCACACCACTTTCAAAACTTCCTTCCCCCTCCTCCAGCTTTTCTGAAGGCCACCGACCTGTGCCGCTTCCCTCCACTACAGATTACCTCTCTAAGAAATCCTCTGTCTCGTTCCATTCTCTCTACATGTCCAATCCACCTCAACAACTGCCCTCCTCAGCTCTCTGGACAATGCGTTTTGGTAATCGCACCTCCTCCTAATTTCCAAACTCCAATTCTCTGCATTATATTCACACCACACATTGACCTCAGACATGACATCTCCACTGCCTCAGCCTTCTCCTGTTGCAACATTCATGCACCCATAGCTTCCACACCCATATAAGACGTTGGTATATTCTACTCTCATACATTCCCCTCTTTACTTCCATGAACAAGGTTCTTCCAACTCTCCACAGACTCCGAAGTGCTCCTCACCCTTTCCCTCATCATTCTATGATTCACCTCATCCTTCATAGACCATCATGACACATGTCCACTCCCAAATATCTGAATACATTCACCTCCTCATACTCTCCTCCAATCTGATATCAAGTCTTCGTCACCTATTCTTTTATTACTCCTCATCACCTTACTCTTTCCTATATTCACTTTCAATTTCTTTTACACCCTACAAATTCATCCACCAACCTCTGCAGCTTCTCTTCAGAATCTCCAAGAAGCACAGTGTCATCAGCAAAACAACTGTGACAACTCTCACTTTAATATTTGCTTCTTTATCTTTAGCCCAACACCTCTTGCCAAGACCTGCATTCCTTCTCTTACAACCCCATCCATGTGTATTGAACAACCACGGTGACATCACACATCCTTGTCTAAGGCCCTTTTACTGGAAGTAGTCCCTTCCCTCCTACACCTCTAACACATGAGCCTCACTATCCTCATAAAAACTCTTCCTGCTCAGTAACCTTCCTCTATTCCTTACCTGCAGCATCTACTTACATTGCCCCCTATCTGCCCTATCATCACTTTTCCAAATCCTGAAATGCCAAGAAACATCTTTGCCTATCCAAATACTGTTCACCTATATGTTTCCATATAACACTTGGTCTACACACCCCTACCTTTCCTCGGCCCCTTGTTCATCTGCTATCACCAACTCTGTTTCCTCTTATTCATAAATAAACTCTACCATACACTTTGCCAGGTACACTCAACAGACTTATTCCCCTATAATTTTGCACTCTCTTTGTCCCCTTTAGGGAGGGAGAGGAGCGATTAGTGGAATGATGATGCAGAGAGTAGTAAGGAGGAAAAGTTAGCATATGAGAGGTTTTACAAAGTAGAAGTGATGCAGGAGAGAAGAGTATATGGAGAGAAAAGAGAGGTTAAAAAGTGGTGAAAAGCAATGTAAAAAGGAGCAGATGAGAGGAGTGGGTGAGATGTTATCAGCAAATTTTGTGAAAATAAGAAAAAGTTTTGGAATGAGATTAATAAGTTGAGAGAGCCCTAGAGAGAACAAATGGGATTTGACAGTTAAAAATAGGAGAGGAGAGTTATTAAATGGAAGTTAGAGGAGTATGTCGGGAAGATGGAAGAATATTTGAGGATCTACCAAATGTTGATGAAGACAGGAAGCTGTGATTTCGTGTGTAGGGCAAGGAGGAATGACATCTTGTAGGAGTGTGGAAGAGGCCAGTTGGGTGTAGGGGAGATTGTGAGGCAATGGAGCAAGATGAAAGGTAAAGGCAGCTGGGATTGATTGAGATACGAGAAAATGTTAAGAAGCAGGTGGGATATAATTTTCAGGATGGTTGAATTGCTATTATTTAATAAATGTATGGAAGAGGGTAAGGTACCTAGGGATTAGCTTAGTCTTCATTTATAAATTACTGCAATTAATAATGTTGAAGAAAACTTGGTTACTTGTGAATATATACCAAAATGCAACATTCCAAAAATTAACTAATTTTACAATATACAAGGAATTTATAACATTAACCCTTTTACTGTTAGCAGTTCCCAAATTGGACCATTCACCATTGCCAATTTTTAACCCCATATTTTCTCTAGAATACCTGGAAAAAATTCCTTTATATGTGGCAAGATTTAAAAAAAAAAAAAAATTATAGAATAAGAGTGCATTTTTATGAATCAAATAAACTAATATTAGTGGAATCTGATAAAAGTTGCAATTTTTATGAAGTGTTAAATTTGTGGTAATTCTTCTTTAATCATTTGTCTATTTATATAAACCATACCACGGGTGGGAGTTCGAACCCAGCGGTCACACTCAAAACTCCAGACCGTCACTTAAGCCACTGGGCCAGCTAAACAATGAGATTCATCCAACAGGTACAGTGGTACCCGGGCTCTGATATTAATCCGTCAGAGAGGGCATATTTTAAGCGAAACAATCGTTACACGAATCAATTTTCGCCATGAAATAATGGAAATAAATTTAATCCGTCAAGACTTCAAAGTAGTTAAATAAAATATTTTTAGAACTTTTTGACATTAAATAATACTGGGGAATTTAATAAAATACCTAAATACACATGTAAATATTGTACAGTAACATGTCACTTACATTTATATTGAAGAGTTGTTGATGTATGGAGGACGGGAGGAGGAGAAGGTGGGTAGTATGCTAGTGTTTGGAAGGGAATCCTTCATTAACACTACGGAGTACCAAGTTCTTTCTGGGGTTACTGGCCTTTTCTTTCCCAGATACTACACTCCTGCATAAATGCTACACTCCCTGCATAAATGCATACACTCACCTGCATAAATGCTACACTCCCTGCATAAATGCTACACTCCCTGCTCAAATGCTACACTCCTGCATAAATGCTGCTCCTGCATAAATGCTACACTCCCTGCATAAATGCTACACTCCCTGCATAAATGCTACACTCCCTGCATAAATGCTACACTCCCTGCATAAATGCTACACTCCCTGCATAAATGCTACACTCCCTGCATAAATGCCCACTCCCTGCACAAATGCTACACTCCCTGCATAAATGCTACACTCCCTGCATAAATGCTACACTCCCTGCATAAATGCTACACTCCTGCATAAATGCTGCCTCCCTGCATAATGCTACACTCACTGCATAAATGCTACACTCCCTGCATAAATATACACTCCTGCTCGTGCTACACTCCTGCATAATCTTCACCTCCCTGCCTCAGGCCTGCACTCCCTGCATAAATGCTACACTCCCTGCATAAATGCTACACTCCCTGCATAAATGCTACACTCCTGCATAAATCTTCCTCCCTGCACATTCTTTACCACAGGCCTTTAGGAACTTTCTTCCAGGCCCATGGTGGCTTATTAGCAGTTGCAAGCACTAAAAACAGTGGAATAATGACAATATACTGGTATGAATGCGTGGAGTGTGGGTGGGTGGTGCGCTCTCACTTGTAAACAATAGCACACTGACGCTCCTGGCGTGCGCTCAGCTGGGCGCCAGCGGACACGTCCGGTACGAGTATCGTTGCTTGCAAGCAAACATCGTAAATCACAGTCAAATTTTTGCGTTATAAATATCGGTTATCGAAATAGTAAAATGATAACATGTGTCGTCGAGAATTTGCCACTGTATGTTCTACACCATAGGAAGTTCAGCATAGGCACCACTGTGTCCTGGCGTGCAAGTTTTTACAGGCGAATCTCATGTTGACGGCGTGAGGGACTTGAGCTAGAATTCGTCACGGCCATGCTAGCGGGAGATCGTCTGTAAAAACTTGCATTTGTGGACACAGTGGTGCCTATGCTAACCTTCCTATGGTGTAGAAATATGCCTAGTTGGATGAATCTTATTAAGCTAGCTGGCCCAGTGAGGCAAGCGACGGTCTGGAGTTTTGAGGAGTGTGACCTTGGTTGAATTCCCACCCATGGTATGGTTTGTTTTGCAATCGTGTCATTACGATTTCGTAGTATTTTTAAATTTGGCTATTTTCACCTAAACCAGCACATAGAAGATGGACATGACAGAAAGTGTTTATGTATAGGAAATATACAGTAACTAAGTATGGATACTGAATAATTAAAGAAAGAGACAGCACAAGAAATGAAATGCATAAAGTATAATATCAAAGATTTTGAATAAACTTGTTATGACATCCTTAACAATTTTAGTTCTTACCTCTCTATGGCCTTTTGTACCCCCACCAATCTTGTTGACCTGTACACACTTGATAAGTTCATTGTCAATATCCGTCCAGCAAACCAGCTGCCCCTTGTAGTAATAAATATCACAGATCCGCATCAGTGGCATCCTACAGGAAGCAGGATCGATTGAAATCAAGTTCAGAGTACTCTTAGTAACTACAGTGGTACCCCGGTTTACGATGGTCCCAAACTCGCCCTTTTATGTAAGTTTATTTTTTTAAATGCTTTTATGTAGTGTAATTTTGGGGGTCTAAAGGTTAGTCTATTTTACAACATTTCTTAAGGAGATAAATTCGTTTGGTAATGGCATGAACGGCATTCTGGAATGAAAAATATGTAAGCAGGGGTACCACTGTGCTCATTAATGTCAAATAATCTTTTGGATTTCATAAAAGTTTTCTTAACATATATCTAATAAAACAATGTAGTAAATTTGGTACTGAACATCATTCTGCAAGGAGTACAACTATTAGTCAGAATATTGTATTGATAAGCTGCATAAAAAATATAAAGAAACTTTTATATTGTCCACACACTCAAGATCACACAGACAACAATGATCAGAAGAATTAAAAAAAAACCCAACAAAAACCCCTTAATAACTTGCCGTGAAGGCCTCTCTTTTAACTTCTATTTTACGAATATCTCTGCGGGGAAACAGTTCGGGATAACCTGGAATAAAAAACCTTAAAAATTTAAATTTGGGGTTGACAGGCCTTCTCAGGAAAGTGTTCCCGGGGGGAAAATTTTTGGAAAAAAAAATTATTTTTTTTAAAATAAGAAATCTTTTTTCCCATCATAACGCCACAAAAAATTTTGAAATTTGATCGAAAACTAACGAAATTATGCTTTCGCAAGTTATGAATATCTGGAAATTACCGCATCGGCAATTTTACCCCCTTAAAACCCTATTTTCGACAAATTCCAATGTTTTAGTCTTCTAAAATTATAATATTTCGATAGAACTCCATTTCTTCTATCGAATGAGTAGAAGAAAACCCCCTATTTACCAATTTCATCTACCCCCAAAAAGTGGTCGAAAATGGCAATTTTCCCAAATTTTACAAAATTTCAAAAAATGCCAATTTCAAAATAGGGTCCAGAGTAAAAAAAGGCAGACATTCCTGGCACTAAAAAATGTTCTCTGTTCATTTGCCACGTCTCCCGGCCCTGTTCCATTACTTTTGCTTTCCATTTTGAAATTTTTTTCTCACAAAAATAGAAAATTTACTGTTTTTATCAACTGCATTATTGTAAAATGGTATAAATAATATCAAAAGGGACTTGTGCATGAATATAAGGGGCCCCACCAGTTGATGTATTGGGATGGTGTGATTTTTTACTCTTGAACATGTCAAAAAACAAACATTTTTCTTTTAGCTCAATTTCAAGGTACTTGTCATTGTCATACCAATCAAAAACATCTCTATTTCTGTAATATATCTTCCATTCTATTTAAATGAGACCAAGAAAACAAAAAATAAATACCATCACAAAATACCATACGAAAATTCGACTGCAAAGTCGCTGTTTTAATTGAAAAAAAAATCAGAGTTTTTTCTCTCATTATCAGTGTGTACTGGGATTTTTTTTTACTGCTTTACTGACCACACAGACCCATTCTTTTTTGTATGCCTCCCGGCGTTTTTTTGCTTAAATTGAGGCTCTAAATTTGGGCTACTAGTAGGCCCAACCCCCGCTCGTAAAACGTACTAAATCGGGACCGACCCCCAAAGGGTTAAAGTCCTAATATTATAAATTTATAATAATCAAATAATTACCATAT
>WNWK01046414.1:0-14330 GCA_009830355.1 Cherax destructor
AAAATCAATTCAAGACTCTTCTCAAAAATCACCTACTCACCCTATACTAAATACTCATACTGTAACAAACTTCCAAACCCAATATTATTTTACTTAAGATGATCTCAATTTGATATGTTCATCCTCCTTAACACTTGTTGCAATTTCATATCATCATATTGTCATTTAAAATCTTATAGTATCATCATTTTCTTAATTTGAAATAAAATATATACGTATCTAAAAGAAACTCTAAAAACTATTTCTAGTATTGTTATTATACTAGTATAGCATCAACATACTGTAATTTGAAATAAATTCTACAACTAGATTAAACTCAACCAATTTCTCTTGTATTGTCTTTTAATAGTACGTATAACCATTTAATAATTTAAATAATACAGAACTAGAATAAACTCAATCAATTTCTTTAGCATTAAGTACTTAGTGAATAAGTCTCTAGAATAAACTGCCCCTAATGCCATGGCATGCCAGTGGCTCTCCTTGCATTACAGTTTTATAATTGTTTTATAATTGTAACTACCAATAACATTGTACACTTGTAACATGCATTGAAATAAAAATTATTATTATTATTATTATTATACTATTTTATAGACATAATGAGGACACTGAAAAAATTCAACTGGCACATGATAGTACAGTTGACCCTTGAACAACATGGGGGTTAGAGGTGCAAACCTCCCTGTACAGTTGAAACTGCATATAACTTCTGGCTCCTCAAAAACTTAACTACTAATGGCCTACCGTTGACCAGAAGCTTTAATGATAACAAACAGTCGGTTAACACACATTTTGTAAATGTATTATATACTGTACTCTTACAATAAAGCAAGCTAGAGAAAAGAAAATGTGAAGAAAATCAAAAGAAAGAGAAAATATATTTACAGTACTGTACCATATTTATCGATACCATAATTTTACGTTGTTTGTCAGTACCTACATCAATATCATCTTATATGATACAAAACACTGTAGATGCTATACGTATTACTAACACTAAGACATCAAAAATAAAAAGATAATGTGAAAAAGAAATTCACATTTATTTATGATTTAATATTGAACCTTTACGTATACTATTTACATTTCTCTCAACTGCGAATGGAACGTGTATAATCTGTAATAATATATAACAAAAAAAGGCACAATACCGTGACTGGAACAATACAGAAACAACCCGCACATAGGAGAGAGGAGTTTACGACGTTTCAGTCCGACTTGAACCATTTACAAAGTCACACTAACAAAAAGGAGAGAAGGAAGGAGTATATATAGGCCAGTAGACAGGGACAGGACAAGAGAGGTAGTAGTAGTATTGGAGTCAGTCAAATACTTAGAAAGAGGAGCACTGCAAGGGAGCTAGGGGCCCAGAAAGGGTAGAGCAAGAACACAGAGGGGGGGGGGGATAATAATAATGGACCAAATACCCAAGGCAGAAGAAAGAAATCCCAAAGGAGACAGAGGAAAGGGGGGAAAGTGCCAGGTTAAGTCACGGGTGTTCTGAAGTTTGGAGCATTTTACAATGTAATGGCATCTACAGAGACAAAGCCAGGACTAAGATTCATAATTCAACCAGACGGCAACTGTGAAAGTTAGAAGTAGGGCAGTCAATAGGATGACCGTGATCTCTGACATGACAGACTCAGAGAGCACAAAAGTAGTGTTAGTCTTGCCGACACCAACAATGCTCTTTTCTGTCATGTCAGAGATCACGGTCATCCTACTGACTGGTCTTCTGCTAAAACTGTCTACCCTACTTCTAACTTTCACAGTCACCATCTGGTTGAATCATCCTATCTATAAATATGTTAAACAACCATGGTGACATTACACATCCCTGTCTAAGACCTACTTTTACTGGGAAGTAATCTCCCTCACTATCCTCATAAAAACTCTTTACAGCATTTATTAACTGAAACTTATCCTCATCAAATCATATTTTCTGTGGCCCACTGGAAGATCTGGAGATTTGAGGTGTCCTCAGTAGATGCCACTTCTACAGATTCTAATATCATTTGCAAAGGATGATACAGCGATACGGGTCATGTCTCTGTCTACATCGGATATGAAGATGATAAAGAATTGGGGCAAATACTGTGCTCGTCACTGACAGCCTCTGATTTTACTTTGCTGACTATTATTTTTGTCGGGGTTTCCATGCATTTATTTTATGGACTGCTGTATCATGATCACTGTCAAAGCCTTTTTAAACCTGTGTATACTACAGCTGCATTGTGCCTTCCAAAGCATCCAAGACCATGTTGTAATAGTTCAGTAATTGTGAGGGGTAGAGGTAGCCTGCTCTAAATCCATGATGCCCTGGGCTGTGCATTTGTTCTAAATACAGGTGCATTCCAATCTTGCTTCTAAAGACTTTCAAAGATTTTCATACGAGACACAAGTGCTATTGATCTTTAGATTTTTGAGATTGCTTTACTGTGACCCTAGTGGTATGGAGCATATCAGTAGTTGTTAATGACTATGGTATGAATCCCATATCCAGCCTGGATATGTGGAGGCAGTGGAGATGTCATGTCTGAGGTCAATGTGTGGTGTGAATATAATGCAGAGAATTCGGAGTTTGGAAATTAGGAGGAGGTGCGGGATTACCAAAACGATTGTTCAGAGAGCTGAGGAGGGGTTGTTGAGGTGGTTTGGACATGTAGAGAGAATGGAACGAGACAGAGTGACTTCGAGAGTGTATAAATCTGTAGTGGAGGGAAGGCGGGGTAGGGGTCGGCCTAGGAAAGGTTGGAGGGAGGGGGTAAAGGAAGTTTTGTGTGCGAGGGGCTTGGACTTCCAGCAAGCATGTGTGAGCGTATTTGATAGGAGTGAATGGAGGCATATGGTTTTTAATACTTGACGTGCTGTTGGAGTGTGAGCAAAGTAACATTTATGAAGGGATTCAGGGAAACCGGCAGGCCGGACTTGAGTTCTGGAGATGGGAAGTACAGTGCCGGCACTCTGAAGGAGGGGTGTTAATGTTGCAGTTTTATAACTGTAGTGTAAAGCACCCTTCTGGCAAGACAGTGATGGAGTGAATGATGATGAAAGTTTTTCTTTTTCGGGCCACCCTGCCTTGGTGGGAATCGGCCGATGTGTTAAAAAAAAAAAAAAAAAAAAATGAATCCCATATCGAGACTTCGTCTCCATAGGATATTCAAAGCATATGATTGTTTAATAGTTGATGAACATGGAGCTCCACAAGTCTAGGCCTGGTGCATGGGCATGCTATCAATGGCTTCTTTGAAGTAGAGTGGGGTTGGGGTTGTGTCAAAAAATTTGGAGATGTCAGTAGAGTTTTGAGTTATGAAAAATTAATTTCGATGATAAAGCTTCAGCCCAATGTTATCTGATCAGAGTTGTATTGTAACTTCAGTATTTCACTATTAGTTTAAGTTCCATATACAGTGGAACCTCTACTTACAAGTTTAATCCGTCCCATGACCTTGCTCACATCTGGATTTGCTCATTTGCAGAGTCAATTTTCCTCACTTAAATTAATTGAAATGCAATTAATCCATTCTGGCTCTCAGGAGGCAAGACAAGATACTTCAATATTTTACTAATATCAACTACGGCTTATTTATCTATCAAAATTCATCTAATATGACATAATAAACAATATAAATAACATAGAAACCTGATACATACTCTAGAATGAATAAAATATGTCATTATATATGTGGCAGCATCGGCAGCCAACGGGAGTTTGTCTGGAGACAGGACAAAATACTCCTTGAATATTTCGCTATCATCATCTCTACAGCTTATTTTGCTATCACAATTCATCTAATATGACATAATAAACAATATAAATAACATAGAAACCTGATATATACTCTAGAATGAACAAAATACTGTATGTCATTATGTGACAAGTGGAGGCAGCCATAACCGCTCTAGCATTGTTGTGGTATTCACTGCCATAGTGGCAGCCTTTCGAAGCCGCCTATTATAATTACAGTGGACCCCCGAGTAACGAACACCCCAGAAATCGTACAATTATGCAAGTATAATATTGTAAGTTCTTTTGTAAGTGTATATTTGGGGGTCTGAAATGGACTAACCTACTTGACATTATTTCTTAAGGGAGTAAATTCGTTCGGTAATGGCACTTGAGCAGGCTTCTGGAATGAATTTTGTTCGTTACTCGGGGGTCCACTGTATTATTATATAGTACGTACATTATTACTATATGTCATGGGACCCCGTGAGAAGGCGTGCCATAAGACAGAGACAAGGGTGTCTGAGGACACGGTGGAGAAGGAGTTTCATGACAAGGTGTGGTAGTGTCCTGCGTGACACTAGAAGATGGCAGCGACTTGACACTACACCGAATACTCGATTTTACTTGTGACTTTTATCTTGTACTGTGGTTTTGTGTAAATAGGTTTTTACACAGATTAATAGATTATATGTTTTTATTCAGATTATATGTTTTTATATTATTAATATATATTTAATATAATAAAAATCTGAAATACGAGATTTTACTAAGTATCCCAAACAGTCGTTTGTTACAAATACGTCTTTATTTGTAATATGGGGGCCTGTATTATTATTATACATATATTATTATTATATGTATTATTATTATTATAATACAGTGGACCCTCGAGTTACGAGCATAATTCATTCCAGAAGGCTGCTCAAGTGCCATTACCGAACGAATTTTCTCCCTTAAGGAATAATGTCAAGTAGGTTAGTCCATTTCAGACCCCCAAAAATACACTTACAAAAGCACTTACAATATTACACTTACATAATTGTACGATTTCCGAGGTGCTCGTAACTCGGGGGTCCACTGTATAAATAATTTGGAATTTTTATTCACACAAAAAATAGAAGATTTACTGTTATGCAGACTACGGCATTATTGTAATAATTGTATAAATAATGTCAACTCATTCATGACTGCATATTGAAATGGAGGTGACGTCATTTGTTTACTCTTGAACATCGCCAAAAAAATCGAATATTTCTGCAACTTTAAGCTCAATTTCAAGGTACTTTTCGTCATGAAACCAATCAAAATCATATCTATTTCTGTAATATATCTTCCATTCTATCAAATGAGACCAAAAACGAGAAAACGTACAACCATAAAAAGCATACGAAAATATACTGCTAATGGCTGAGAAGTGAACTCCTTTATTTATGATCTGATTTCTTTCATTTTTGGTGTACGTTAAGAAGCATCTTTCCATCATACATTGACCAAGTTTCAATAAGTTATCCAACAAACAACTGAGATCCAATTCCCTAAATCAAGAGAAAGAGCCCCTCACCAGCATCAAGGAATCTTGGAACCCACTCGCATCTGGAAATTTTGCTCGCTTTTGGAAGCAAAAAATCGACCAAGCAACTGCTCGTATCTGGAAAAACTCGCACGTGGATGCACTCGTGAGTGGAGGTTCCACTGTATCTTTTAGCAAGGGCCCAATGCTATATGTGGTTTTTGCACTGCATTTTGTTACAAGAAAATGTACTTTCGATTTCTTTCAATTTCATCAATGGTGCTTTCAATTTGAGCTCAATGTTTTCCATTTCTCAACCAATTTTCCTAATTCTTAAGATAATCTGGAACCTTTGTCTGATTATTCTTCTTTTCCTGTATAAAGAGCATCTTTTCTTCTTTCTTAATGGTATGTGTCAGTATTATACTATTCATGGGGCAGCACTAAATCAATTGGAGTCATACAGTACCTAGGAAAATAGGAAACACTTAGGTTCAATCAAAGAAAGAGGACAGGTCCAATTTGTTGGATCTGGAGCACCTCAGTGTGTGTCTGGAGCATACCTTTAGTATCATTCAGCTCATCCTCTCAAGACACTGGTTTAACCCTTTCAGGGTTATTGACGTACTAGTACGGCTTACGCCCTGGGGTTATTGACGTACTAGTACGCCTAAATTCTAACACCCTCAAATCAAGCAGAAACAGACTGTTAGGCCTAGATGTGATAGAATGGGTCTGTGCGGTCAGTGTGCGCAGTATAAAAAAAAATCCTGCACCACACAGTGCATAATGAGGGAAAAAAACCTCTGACCGTGTTTTTGGTTTAAAACAGCGACTTTGCAGTCTATTTTCGTATGGTTTTTATTGATGTATTCTCGTTTTCTTGGTCTCGTTTGATAGAATGGAAGATATATTACAGAAATAGAGATGATTTTGATTGATTTGACAATGACAAGTACCTTGAAATTGAGCTCAAAGTAGCAAAAATGTTCGATTTTTGACGATGTTCAAGAGTAAACAAATCACACCATGCGTCCAATACACATCAACTGGCGAGTCTAATATTCATGCACAAGTGCTCTAATATTATTTATACCATTTTTACAATGATGCAGTTGTATACATAACAGTAAATCTTCTATTTTTTGTGAGAATAAAAATTCAAAATGAAAAGCAAAAGTAATGTAAGAGGGGCCTGGAAACGTAACTAATGAACAGAGAAGACGTTATTTTAGTGCCAGGAATGTCTGCCTTGTTTATTCTGGACCCTATTTTGAAATTGGCAACGTTTGAAATTTGTGTGAAATTGGCCAAATTGCCATTTTCTGACCACTATTTTGGGTAGTTGTAATTGGTAAATAGGCGGTTTCTTGTACTCAATCGATAGAAGAAATGGAGTTCTAGCGAAATAGCTATAATTTTAGTTGACTGAAACATTGGAATTTGCCAAAAATTGTGCTCAAAGTGGGCAAAATCGCAGATGCGTAAGTGTCATGGCTACCGCTAACTTCGCGAAAGCATAATTCCATTAGTTTTCGATCAAATTTCATAATTTTTGTGGCATTATGATCGGAAAAAGATTCTCTATCATTTCATAAGAAAAAATAATTTTTTTTTATTTTTTTTTTTTAAATTCTTGGACCCTGAGAACGAGTTTCGGAGACCCCCCTTGGACCCTGAAAGGGTTAAATCCCTGCAACCCATACTATCTTTCTAGCATATTTCAGTAAGATCATGGTTAATTTAGTCCCAGTTAATGTATTTATTGTCCAAATTTAATCTTTTTAATATAACCACACGAGTATTGGGCTGCTCAAGTCCAGTGTATGAAAGTTTGATATGAATTAAGTTGTGGTCTGAGTTTACTATATTTGACACCATTATGTTCTTTGTCAGATCCTTATTATTTGTGAATACGAGGTCAAGCTTATTTCTAATCTGGTCAGTTCTTCTATTTGCTGATGTAAATCAATTTACCAATCCTAACAGCTCATCTGTTTTTGAGTGTTCATCCAGACAGCCTCCTGGGACCTCTGCAAGTACAGTGGTCCCTCGGTTTTTGCCGAAAATTCATTCCAGAATGCTGCTCAAGTGCCATTACCGAACAAATTTACTTCCTTAAGAAATAATGTCACGAAGGTTAGTCTATTTCAGACCCCCAAAAATATACTTGCAACAGCACTTACGAAAATACACTTACATAAATGTTCGAGTTTAGGTATTATTTAATAAATTGAAATCACCAAGCAAGAGGATGTCTGAAAATGACTTTGAAAATAGTGTTAAATTTTCAATAGCTGATCTATACTGGAGGGTCATTTAAATTGAGAGGTCTATACACTTCTGGCAAGATAGCTATTTAAATGTTGAAGAATGTGAATGTTACCCAAAATTGGTGAAAAACAGTCATTGTGGTAAAACAAAAATAGTAGTATATACTCTATAAATAATATGCATAATTTTGTTTGGCCCACCTGAGTGCTGATACGTCCCAGTTGCACTCGTGCTTGTAGGACATCAACATCTATCATTACCCTTGGCTGCACCAGTGGTCTCTTCTGTAAAATAAAGTTTTAATATGTATAGGAGCTATTAGTGACAGCTACAATAATATAAAATAAAAAGAGGAGATTGCAGCAGTGTGGTGCTGCAGTTTTGCATTTTCTCAACATGACAACTATTATTTTTACTGAAATATTTGAATGCTAATTGCCATCAGCTAATTAGCAATTAAATTAATACTAAATGCAACCTAGTGCAACACTAATTTATATATATATGCTCCTGTTAACAGATTTTTCAATGAATCTATAAAAACCGGTACAGAGCAGTTACCTGTAATCTATCTGCGTGGCTAAAGCTCTCGCTTCACACAGCGAGGGTCTGGGTTCGATTCCCAGCGAGGGTAGAAACATTGAGAGTGTTTCTTTACACCGGTTGTCTATGTCCACCCATCAGTAAAATGGGTACCTGGAAATTAGTCAACTGGTGGGTCGCATCCTGGGACAAAACTGACCCAATTTGCCCGAAATGCTCTGCATAACAAGTGGCTTTTTATATACAGTGGTCCCTCGGTTTTCGCCGAAAATTCGTTCTAGAATGCTGCTCAAGTGCCATTACCAAACGAATTTACTTCCTTAAGAAATAATGTCACATAGGTTAGTCTATTTCAGACCCCCAAAGATACACTTGCAACAGCACTTACGAAAATACACTTACATAAATGTTCGAGTTTGGAGATGCACGAAAACCAAGGGACCACTGTACAGTGGTACCCTGGATTTCGTCAATAATTTGTTCCAGAATGCTGTTCGAGTGCCGTTAGTGAATGAATTTGTTCCCATAAGGATGAATAAATTAGATTCGTCCGTTTCAGACCCCCAAAAACACACTTACATAATTGTTCAAGTTGGGAGCTGTACAAAATCCAGGGTACCACTGTAGTAGTACAGTATGTCATTGTTGTCAACTAGGGCTGTATACCATGTACATGTACTTTATATTAAGGAACACTATACAGTGGACCCCCGAGTTTCGTAAGGTTCTTATTTCGTAAACATCGTGTTTTGTAAGCTTTTTTCGATTTCGAGAATCGTAAACTGGCTCGTGTTTCGTAATGTATTAGACCTGTCCGCGCATGCGCAGGACGCCGCCAGTGAAGCGTTGTTTACCATTGAGAGAACATTACCCAGCGTGCTCTTTCAAACATTCACAATACATTTGGTGTCATTTTTGGTGGTTTAGTGATTGTCACTGTGAAATAAGTCACCATGGGTCCAAAGAAGCTTCCTAGTGGCACCCCTGTGGTAAAGAAAGTGAAGAACACCATCGAACTGAAGAAAGAGATTATAGAAAAATATGAGAGTGGCGTACGTCTGAGTGAGCTTGCCAGGATGTACAACAAAACCCCATCTACTATCAGCTCTATCCTGGCAAAGAGAAATGAGATCAAGGAAGCTAATGTTGCAAAAGGGGTTGATATGTTAACGAAAAATAGATCGAAAACAGTGGATGAGGTTGAGAAGTTGTTGTTGGTGTGGATCAATGAAAAACAGAGAGCGGGTGAAAAGACAAGGAAGTTGCACGCAGATCTTGTCAAGACAATGCCTGGAACCAGTGGCGAGGCGAGTGATTTTAAAGCCAGCAAAGGCTGGTTTGACAGGTTTAAGAAACGTAGTGGCATACACAGTGTTGTGAGACATGGTGAGGCAGCCAGCTCAGACAAACGTGCAGCTGAAAAGTTTGTGAGTGAATTTAAGGAGTTCGTAGAGGCTGAACAATTCCTCCCCCAACAAGTGTTTAACTGTGATGAAACAGGTCTGTTTTGGAAGAAAATGCCCAACAGGACCTTCATTACTCAGGAGGAAAAGGCACAGCCAGGACACAAGCCTATGAAAGACAGGCTAACTCTTATGATGTGTGCCAATGCCAGTGGTGATTTTAAAGTGAAGCCTTTAATGTTGTATCACACAGAAAATCCCAAACCCTTCAGGAATCACAGTGTTGACAAGAATAATTTGTGTGTGCATTGGAAGGCTAACATCAAGGCATGGGTCACTATGGAGATTTTCAAGGAATGGGTGACTGGAGTGTTTGGCCCTAGTGTGAAGAAATACCTCTTGGAAAAGAAATTGCCACTCAAGTGCCTCCTGGTACTGGACAATGCTCCTGCTCACCCTCACAACTTGCAAGTGTGTTTGTCTGACAAGTTTAATTTCATCAGAGTGAAGTTCTTGCCTCCTAACACCACTCCTCTCATCCAGCCCATGGACCAGCAGGTCATTTCCAACTTCAAGAAACTGTACACCAAAGCAGTGTTTCGGAAGTGCTTTGATGTGACCTCAGACACTGCATTGACCCTAAGAGAGTTCTGGAAAGATCACTTCAATATTGTGCATTGCATACGCCTTATAGGTAAGGCTTGGGAGGGAGTGACTTCCAGGACTTTGAACTCTGCTTGGAGACCATTGTGGCCAGGTTGTGTCCAACAGAGGGATTTTGAAGGATTTGAGGCTGACCCTGACCTTGACCCTGACGACCCTGTGCCTGTTGTGGACTCTATTTTGGCATTGGGGAACAGCCTGGGGTTGGAGGTGAGTGGTGAGGATGTGGAAGAGTTGGTGGAGGAGCACAGGGTAGAGCTAACAACTGAAGAGCTGCAAGAGCTTCATCTGGAACAGCAACAGACCACAGCTGAGGTTATTGCTTCAAAGGAGGAGGGTGAGAGACAGAAGGAGGTGCCCTCTTCAGTGCTTAAGGAGATGTGTACAAAGTGGAATGAGTTGCAGACATTTGTTGAAAGACACCACCCTGAGCAAGCTGAAATGAGCCTTCTGTGCAGCCACTTCAGTGACAGAGCCATGTCGCACTTCAGGAAAGTGTTGAAGAGTCGCCAGAAACAGAGGACTGTGGACAGTTACTTTACCAGGCAGGGGTCTAGTGACTCTCAAGCTGGTTCTAGTGGCATTAAAAGACCAAGAAGGGAAGTAACCACAGAGAGGGACTTGTTACCTGAAGTCCTTTGGAGGGGATTCCCTTCCAACCACTAACACCCTGCCCCTGTCAGCAACTCTACCTTCCAGATGCCTGCAACTCTTCAATAAAGGTAAGTAAAAATATATATATATATATATATATATATATATATATATATATATATATATATATATATATATATATATATATATATATATATATATATATATATATATATATATATATATATATATATATATATATATATATATATATATATATATATATATATATATATATATATATATATATATATATATATATATATATATATATATATATATATATATATATATATATATATATATATATATATATATATATATATATATATATATATATATATATATATATATATATATATATATATATATATATATATATATATATATATATATATATATATATATATATATATATATATATATATATATATATATATATATATATATATATATATATATATATATATATATATATATATATATATATATATATATATATATATATATATATATATATATATATATATATATATATATATATATATATTATATATATATATATATATATATATATATATATATATATATATATATATATATATATATATATATATATATATATATATATATATATATATATATATATATATATATATATATATATATATATATAATATATATATATATATATATATATATATATATATATATATATTGTTTTTAATTATTTTGCATGAATATTTTTTGTGGAACGGATTAATTGTATTTACATTATTTCTTATGGGAAATAATGGTTCGATTTTGTAAATTCGTGTTAAGTAATAGCTCCTGGAACGGATTATCACGATACTGGGGTCCACTGTACAGTGGACCCCCGGATTCGACTGCCCAAACTCGAACAATTATGTAAGTGTATTTTTGTAAGTGCTTTTGTAAGTGTATTTTTGTGGGTCTAAAAGGACTAATCTAATTTACATTATTCCTTATGGGAACAAATTCGTTCGGTAATGGCACTTAAACAGCATTCTGGAACGAAATAATGACGTAATCCGGGGGTCCACTGTACAGTGGAATCTTGGTTTTCGTCAAATTTGGTCTTCGATGACTTTTTTCGTCAAAATATTGTTCCAGTTTTCATTTGTCACGTTGGTTTTCATCCGCCATACCGAACGTGTCTGCCTGCCCGTGCCCACACAAAGCATCCCACACATGCATTTTGAGTCAGTCTGGCTTTGTTGGTGGTAGTGATGGTGGTAGAGATGGTGGTAGAGGGTGGTAGTGATTGTGGTAGAGGGTGGTAGTGATTGTGGTAGAGGGTGGTAGTGATTGTGGTAGAGGGTGGTAGTGATGGTGGTAGAGATAACCTCTCCTCCCTCTCCCCTCCTCGCTGTCTTCCATACGCCAACAAGAGTCTTCAATAAAGGTAAGAGTGATTTAAATGTTCATTTATCCATTTCATTAGTGCTTTATATTTCTAATTTTCTGTATGTAAAACTATAGTTATTCTCTATAAAATGTATTTTTTGTTAATATTTTTGGGTGTCTGGAATGGATTAATTGGATTTACATTATTTCTTATGGGAAATACATGTATGTACAGTGAACCCCCGGTGTTCGTCCTGCTCAAAACTCGCCCTTTTATGCAAGTTTATTTTTTTAAATGCTTTTATAAGTGTAGTTTTGGGGGTCTAAAAGGACTAGTCTACTTTACATTATTTCAAGGAATAAATTGGGTTGGTAATGGCACTTGAATGTATTCTCTTACGAAAAATGGACTAACACCGGGGTCCACTGTATAGTTTTTTAGTTTTGTGAATTTGGTTTTCAGCGACCTCTGGAACGAATTAAAAATGAAAACAGAGGTTCCACTGTACTGCAAGTTCCTTGCTAATCATAAAATCACTATTTAGTGAAAGTGCATGATAGATTGCCCTTTATTTAACACCTTTACCTAAGTACGATTATTTAAACTGGTTCATTACTACATTAAACTTAATTTATGATTTTCAAATGTAGGAAAAGGAGATGGAGGGGAAGTATATATGCTATAAAAGACAAACATTAATTTAAAATAAATGACTTAAATAGAAAAGATACAAGGCTGTGACAGGTAATAATATTTCTGCAAATGCAGGTGAAGGATGGTGGATGAATTGTAATACTGAATTCACCATGACAGCAGCTCCAGACAAGCTGTACACTAGTAAGGCAATTTTTGCCTAGTAAATTTGATGTAGCCAAGAATTTTAGCTATCTGTTAATGGTTTCAAGTTCATGGGATCTGGTTACAGACAGACATCATAAACTGTTAAGAAAATACTGCATTACAGGAATAAGAATAAAATTAAATGTATGTATACCGAATTTGCACATTAGTTTGCAAGATTTACCTGCCATTCTTACAAGTTCATGAAGCAAGGAAAAAAAGTACCAACAAAACATTTAAAAGGGTCTTGTTTTTCTCTCATATGACAGGAAAAGGGCCCTGGATGACTGCTATCTACCTACAGGTCATCCTTACAGAACAAATAAAAGCGCATTTGTTTTGCTTTTATGTACAGAGGAATGAGTCTCCATTTCTATATGCACTGAATGGGCCTTTATAAATTTAACAATAATACATATAACATTATGCAGCCTCTAACATGTTTTTTTATTACATACATGGAAATACAGTGGTACCCCGACTTCACGATGGTCCCCAAACTCACCCTTTTATGTAAGTTTATTTTTTAAATGCTTTTGTAAGTGTAATTTTGGGGGTCTAAAAGGACTAGTCTATTTTACATCATTCCTTATGGGGATAAATTCGCTTGGTAATGGCACTTTAACAAAACATTCTGAATGAAAAAAAATCGTAAGTCGGGGTACCACTGTACTACTTTGTACCTGAATATATACAGTGGTACCTCGTTTACGATGGTCCCCAAACTCGCCCTTTTATGTAAGTTTATTTTTTAAATGCTTTTGTAAGTGTATTTTTGGGGTCTAAAAGGACTAGTCTATTTTACATTATTCCTTATGGGGATAAATTCGTTTGGTAATGGCACTTGAACAGCATTCTGGAACGAAAAAATATCGTTAACCGAGGTACCACTGTATTACTTAAACTTGCTAAAATAACTTCAAGTGTGGCTGACCAAAATAATTTATTTGTAATAAAATGCAGCTTAGTTTAATGTCACTATTTTAAAGATTACCCTATCAAGAATAATTTACTTTTATAAGCTTGACATAAAGTAGTGCAACTATCCTCATTTTATTACATAAATTTTCTAACGAGCTTAACATTAATACTATCTCAAGGTGTCCGACAATTGCACAGAATTTTCAAATCTCCAACAACTGCAGGTTATCCAGGCAGTAGGTTCTGTGACTTTTAAACATAATTATAACCATGAGCTAATGTTGGACTAGCATTTTCCAGCAGTGCTCATGGCTCACTTGAGTGTCCTCAGCCTCACACTGAGGGTCCTGAGTTCAATCTTCAGCCATGCAGAAACACTGAGCATTTGCCTTAAATCTGCTGCCCCTGTTTACTTAGCAG
>WNWK01046415.1:0-14328 GCA_009830355.1 Cherax destructor
CCTCACTCCTACGCCTGCCAACATCGTTGCCTCCAGCACTGAGACAGATAATAGGATTGCTCCCATTACCTCTCATGATGTCGTTCAGACGGCTAACAATATCTTTTATCCCAGCCCCAGGATAACACACCCTCTGCCTCCTATTCCTATCCTTAAAACAAAATTGCCTATCCATGAACTTAATCTGACTGTCCCCAACTAAAACAATGTTATTACCTCGACTGGCGGTGTGCATGACGTTCTCGATGGTCTTTGTAGAGATGGTCTTCGCTGGGATGTCTTCACATTCGTCTGATAACAAGGAAAAAGAGTTGCTGGTTTTCACAGCAGTCTCCTGGACCTTCTTCAACTTCAGCTTCGTCCCTTCAGATCCGACTAGCATCCATTCGTTGGTCTGATCATCGGCGAAATTGTTCCGGGGATAATCCTTGCATATACCCTTCAAACGTTGAATTTCTCTTCTAGCTTCCGTTAATTCCGCCTTAAGTTGGAGATATATATGATCCAAGTCTATCAAGTATTGCAATACATAATAAAAACCACAATACAGTTACTGGGACAATACACAAATAAGTCGCACATAGGAAACAAACTTATGATAATATGTCCGACTTAGAACAGTAATTTGTCAGACAGAAAAGCGAGAGAAATGGAAGGCAGAATATATGAAAGAGGCGGCTGGACGCAAGTGGCAGAACAGGTGACAGTAGTATTGGCAGCAGTAGCAGTAGTAGTAGTAATATTAGTTGTTGTAGTTGTAAAATTCGAAATGGTTGAAAAAAACAAGGCAGTAGTGAAAAAAAGGGGCAGAGAGTAGTGTGTTAGCGAAGAAATAATACAAAGAAATAATAGACGTGCTGTTGGAGTGTGAGCGAGGTAACATTTATGAAGGGATTCAAGGAAACAGGACAAAAAATGTGAGGGAAACAGCGAGCTCTCTGAACATTAGGGTCAGGAACTACAAAAACACCTGCAACCGTGATCGTAAAAACGCATGTGTCTAAACAAGGATGATGTTGGACACTTCATGAAATTCAGTGAGTTTAGTTTAGTCATAAAGGAAGAAGAGATTTAAGACACCGTAAGTGTATAGAGGCTGCCCTAATTGCTGTCACTAACGTTATCCATCAAAAATCCGGGTTTTACGCTATATCAGCTATAACGTGATGTTTAAAGATGCTTCTCTAACCTAACCCATCTCTCTATAATTGTATTACTACAATTACCCTCTCGCGGCTTACCACGTGACTCCTGCCACTGTATATACTCGCGTCTTAGTTATCTTTATAATAACACTGATGAAGCCACTCGTGGCGAAGTGTTACCTCTAATAAATGTCCTGAACACAACATAAGAATATACATTCACACACACACACACACACACACACACACAAACACACACACACACACACACACACACACACACACACACACACACAAACACACACACACACACACACACACACACACACACACACACACACACCTAGATCGGGACAGAACGCAGGAAGAAAGGGAGGCCCGGAGGGAGAAGATAAGAAGGCGAAGAGAGGAGAGAGAGGAGACAGCGAGATACGGAGGACACCAAGCCCAAGCAGGACAAACACACACACTGGAAGTACCCACAGCGGGCCTCAAATCACAAAAAAAAACACGACAACCATAATCTCTAACACCACACACACTCATCAGTCACCCTGTCCCCCCAAGCAACCCAAAACCCACCATCACAGCTACCCCACACCCCCACCACAAACTTCACCCCACCAACCCATACCCCAACCATACAATCCCCCCACCCATGCTGCAACCCCCTATGGGAACCCTGCCCACACCCCCCCAACCCACCAAGATCTCCCCAGGGCCACAGTATTGGAAACAAGGTTGAAGGTTTGGTACACAAACGCGGATGGAATTATGAATAAGTATGAAGAGTGGAATGAAAGAATAGGTGAGGTGTGCCCAGACATCATAGCTGTCACAGAAACTAAACTAAATGAGACAGTAACAGATGCAATCTTCCCACAGGGATATCAGATCCTGAGGAAAGATAGAAGAAGCAGGGAGGGAGGAGGGGTCGCACTGCTTGTAAGGAACCGTTGGAGATTCGAGAAAATGGAAGGAATGGAGGTGTGTAGAGAAAGGGACTTCATAGTAGGTACCATCCAGTCTGGGGAGCACAAGATAGTCATTGCAGTGATGTATAACCCACCACAGAACTGCAGGAGGCTAGGTGAAGAATACGATGAGAACAACAGAGCGATGGTGGACACTCTGGCGGAGGTGGCAAGAAAAGCGCACATTAGCAGAGCGAAGCTACTGGTCATGGGCGATTTCAACCACAGGGAGATCGACTGGGAGAACCAAGAACCACGTGGGGGTCCAGAAATTTGGAGAGCCAAGATGATGGACGTGGTACTGGAAAACCTGATGCACCAACATGTCAGGGACACGACCAGAGTGAGAGGAGAAGATGAACCAGCAAGACTGGACCTTGTATTCACCCTGAACAGCTCAGATATTGAAGACATAACACACGAGAGCCCCCTGGGAGCCAGTGACCATATGGTGCTGAGCTTTGAGTACATTGTAGAGATACAGGTGGAGAGGGAAAACGGTACCGATAGAGACAAACCAGACTTTAAAAGAGGAAACTACACGGGCATGAGGAATTTCCTGCAGGAGGTACAGTGGGAAAGGGAAATGGAAGGACAGACAATAAATGAAATGATGGAATACGTAGGGGCAAAGTGCAAGGAGGCAGAGGAACGGTTTATACCCAGAGGAAAAAGATTAAAAGGGAAGGCTAGAAAGAGCCCCTGGTTTACCCAAAGGTGCAGGGAGGCAAAGACTCAGAGTGTCAGAGAATGGAAAAGGTACAGAAGGCAAAGAACCCAAGTAAACAAAGAGATTAGTAGAAGAGCTAGAAACGATTATGCACAAGTACGGAGGGAGGCCCAGAAACAGTACGAAAACGACATAGCATCGAAAGTTAAGTCCGACCCGAAACTGATGTACAGTCACATCAGAAGGAAGACAACAGTTAAAGACCAGGTGATAAGGCTGAAGAGAGAAGATGGGGAACTCACAAGTAACGATCAAGAGGTATGTGAGGAGCTCAACGTGAGGTTTAAGGAAGTATTCACAGTGGAGGAAGGAAGGCAGCTGGGTAGACAGGACGGGGTGCATCACCAACAAGGGATGTATCAAGTGCTAGAGGGCATACACACAACTGAGGAGGAGGTGAAGCAGTTATTCAGTGACCTCGATACCTCCAAGGCGATGGGTCCGGACAATATCTTCCCGTGGGTTCTTCGGGAAGGAGCTGAGGTACTGAGTGTGCCACTTAGCATAATATTCAACACATCCCTTGAAACTGGGCAGCTACCTGAGGTATGGAAGAAGGCCAACGTAGTCCCCATCTTTAAAAAAGGAGACAGAAAAGAGGCACTAAACTATAGACAGTTGTCACTTACGAGTATAGTGTGCAAAGTCCTGGAGAAAATCATCAGGAAAAGAATGGTGGAGCACCTCGAGCTGAACAGGATAATAAACACCAGACAGCATGGATTCCAGGAAGGCAAATCCTGTGTAACAAACCTCCTAGAGTTCTATGATAAAGTAACAGAGGTAAGGCAAGAGAGAGAAGGGTGGGTTGATTGCATTTTCCTGGACTGAAGGAAGGCCTTCGACACAGTTCCTCACATGAGATTAGTAAAGAAGTTGGAAGAACAAGCATGTATAACAGGAAGGGCACTGGAATGGATCAGGGAATACCTCACAGGGAGGCAACAACGGGTCATGGTGCGTGATGAGGTATCACAGTGGGCGCCTGTGACGAGCGGTGTACTGCAGGGGTCAGTCTTAGGACCAGTGTTATTCTTGGTATATGTAAATGACATGACAGACGGGATAAACTCAGAAGTAACTCTGTTCGCAGATGATGTGAAATTAATGAGGAGAATCACATCGGAAGAGTACCAAACAGGACTGCAAACAGACCTGGACAAGCTTGACATCTGGTCTGGCAACTGGCTTCTCGAATTCAATCCCACCATATGTAAAGTCATGAAGATCGGAGAAGGGCAAAGAAGACCACTGACAGAGTATAGGCTACGCGGACAAAGGCTACAAACCTCGGCAAAGGAGAAAGACCTTGGGGTGAGTATAACGCCAAGCACGTCTCGGGAGGCACACATCAACCAGATAACTGCGGCAGCATATGGGCGACTGGCAAACCTAAAATTAGCGTTCCGTTACCTTAACAAGGAATCGTTCAAGACACTGTACACCGTGTACGTCAGGCCCATACTAGAATATGCAGCACCAGTCTGGAACCCACACCTGGTCAAGCACGTAAAGAAACTAGAGAAAGTGCAGAGGTTTGCGACAAGGTTAGTTCCACAACTCAGGGGTCTGTCCTATGAAGAAAGGTTGAGGGAAATAGGACTAACAACACTGGAGGAAAGAAGGGTCAGAGGAGACATGAAAACGACATACAAAATACTGCGGGGAATTGACAAGGTAGACAGTGACAGGATGTTCTAGAGAGGGAACACAGAAACAAGGGGACACAACTGGAAGCTGAAGACTCAGAAGAGTCAAAAGGATGTTAGGAAGCCTTTCTTTAGCCACAGAGTAGTCAGGAAGTGGAATAGTCTAGAGAAGGATATAGTGGAGGCAGGAACCATACATAGTTTTAAGACAAGGTATGATAAAACTCATGGAGCAGGGAGAGCAGAGACCCAGTAGCGGACAGTGAAGAGTCAGGGCCAGGAGCTGAGTCTCGACCCCTGCAACCACAATTAGGTGAGTACAATTATGTGAGTACACACACACACACACATATATATATATATATATATATATATATATATATATATATATATATATATATATATATATGTCGTGCCGATTAGGTCAAACTGGTCAATTAGCAAGAACTCATCTAAAATTAAGTCCTTTCTAAAATTTTCTCTTATACGTTTAAAGATATATTTTTTTAATTTATGTTAATGTAAGAATTTATAATTTTGTACCAAGAGAAACTTTGAAAACCTACCTAACCTTATTACAACAAGCGCAATTTAATTTAGCCTAACCCAACTAAATATATTTTAGTTACGTTAACATTAATTTAATAATAAACAAACACAATGAAATATATTTTTTTCGTTATGTTAAGAATGAACATAACGATGTGCAGGTTGTGTGTGTATTGTTCCAGTCACGGTATTGTGCCTTTTTTGTTTTTCAAAATCGCAAGTTTTACCTAATCGGCACGACATATATATATATATATATATGCAAAAAGATCACAGTAATCAGGTGATATCAAAATATGCAAGACAACCACTATGAAAAAATAGAGGAATTCCAAGCGCTTTCGTGACTACTCACATTATCAAGGAACTATAAAAGGAAACATGACAAGAGGACTTATATAAGGGGCAAGACTACACCTCACAGTCATATCACATTAACAAAGACTACACCTCACATAGCGTAACATCGCACGACTCTGTGAAGAGGAAAAAAAAAAGAAAGGACCTGAAACTCTTCCCAAGAATTAAGATTAGTCCAATTTATCATTAAATTCTTCCCAAATTTTATTAATTATAAAAGAATCCAATTTATTTAAACCAAAAGAAATATTCATATTATTTTAAAAACTGCTTTTAATGAAACATGATTCTATTATATTCCTCTCAACCATGGACTTGCTTGATACAACCTTCTCAGCATTTTGAATATCAATTGGATGGTTAAAATCTCTCACATGAATAAATAGAGCATTAGAATCTTGTCCAGTTCTAATGCTATATTTATGTTGTTTTAATCTTAGTTCAAGACTTTTACCAGTTTGACCATAATAAACTTTATCGCATATTTTACATGGAATCTTATAGACACATCCGTCAGCATTTTGGGGGGAATTTTTTATCAAAAGTCTTTTTACTGTATCAAGATTTTTAAATACAACTTTGATATTAAAATTCTTAAGAAAGGAAGGCTTTTGATAAAAAATTCCCCCCAAAATGCTGACGGATGTGTCTATAAGATTCCATGTAAAATATGCGATAAAGTTTATTATGGTCAAACTGGTAAAAGTCTTGAACTAAGATTAAAACAACATAAATATAGCATTAGAACTGGACAAGATTCTAATGCTCTATTTATTCATGTGAGAGATTTTAACCATCCAATTGATTTTCAAAATGCTGAGAAGTTGTATCAAGCAAGTCCATGGTTGAGGAATATAATAGAATCATGTTTCATTAAAAGCAGTTTTGAAAATAATATGAATATTTCTTTTGGTTTATATAAATTGGATTCTTTTATAATTAATAAAATTTGGGAAGAATTTAATGATAAATTGGACTAATCTTAATTCTTGGGAAGAGTTTCAGGTCCTTTTCTTTTTTTTTCCTCTTCACAGAGTCGTCGATGTTACGCTATGTGAGGTGTAGTCTTTGTTAATGTGATATGACTGTGAGGTGTAGTCTTGCCCCTTATATAAGTCCTCTTGTCATGTTTCCTCTATTTTCATAGTGGTTGTCTTGCATAATTATATATATATATATATATATATATATATATATATATATATATATATATATATATATATATATATATATATATATATATATATATATATATATATATATATATATATATATATATATATATATATATATATATATATATATATATATATATATCGGCTTGGAGGTATCAGGTTCAACAGCAACTCTTAGAACAACAACGCTCTCAACGTTTTGGTGTTACCAAATCGTAGCGTAGCCTCTTACTGCTGAGAAAGCCCTTGAGATACTCACGCCGTTTGTTACAACGTATCTTTGCGAGCAATCCTTTTCGAAGATGGTAGACATCAACACGAAGAAAAGGAACAGACTTTGCTGCGAAGATGATATGAGAGTGGCACTTGCCAAGGTGAGAGTGGCACTTGCCAAGGTGAGAGTGGCACTTGCCAAGGTGAAGCCGAGCATTTCTGAACTTGTCTCTGAAAGGCAACAGCAAAAGTCACACTGATTTGCAGTTTTGATTGAAATCTTATTTTGAAGAAATCATATTTCATTTTTTCAGTTACGAAGAGTTCGGTGAATGCACGGAAGAAACTTGCGGGGTTCAGTACCTCTAACAAGGTTAAGTAGGTAGTCAAGGACCTGTCAAACACAGCTTATGTTTTACTCAAGATTTTAACATGTCAAATATATTTTAAATTCTTCCCAATTTGTTTTTACTATTCCTTGATAATGCGAGAAATCACAAAAGTGCTTCGATTGTATAATCATAAAGCAATTGTCATATTAATTTCAATTTTTTTTTTATGAAACTTGATTCTATTATATTTCCCTCAACCATGGATCTGTTTTATATAACTTTCTCAGCCTTTTGAAAATCAGTTGAATGGTTAAAATCTCTCATATGAGTAAACAAAGCATTAGATCTTGTCCACTTCTAATGCTATATTTATGTTGTTGTAATCTTAGCTCAAGGCTTTTCTCAGTTTGACAGTAATAAACTGGATTGCTTACCAAAATCCTTCCCAATAGGGCTAAGTGATATAGATATGTTGATGATTTATGTCTAATGCCTAAAAATATAGATATATGGTGTCAATACACAGTTGGGGTGAGAGGTCTCTGGCCTCTTACATCGACCACCTTACACATCCATTCTAATGCTCTGTCATTATGTTAATTAATGGGAGGCTTTAATATGCTTTGTATTGCTGGTCTTGTATCTTTGGACCTTCTGTGGAACTTATGTTTTTGCCTTAGGTGTGGAGTTATTTATATTTTATTTTATAGTCCTGACATACTGGTATTTGTCGTGTGCCAGTCAGTACCTAAGCAGGAGTGTTTGCTCCTGACATACTAGCCTCGGTCGTGTGTCAGTCCCTGAGCAGGAGTGTTTGCTCCTGACATACTAGCCTCGGTCGTGTGTCAGTCCCTGAGCAGGAATGTTTGCTCCTGACATACTAGCCTCGGTCGTGTGTCAGTTCCTGAGCAGGAGTGTTTGCTCCTGACATACTAGCCTCGGTCGTGTGTCAGTCCCTGAGCAGGAATGTTTGCTCCTGACATACTAGCCTCGGTCGTGTGTCAGTTCCTGAGCAGGAGTGTTTGCTCCTGACATACTAGCCTCGGTCGTGTGTCAGTCCCTGAGCAGGAATGTTTGCTCCTGACATACTAGCCTCGGTCGTGTGTCAGTTCCTGAGCAGGAGTCTTTGCTCCTGACATACTAGCCTCGGTCATGTGTCAGTCCCTGAGCAGGAGTGTTTGCTCCTGACATACTACCCTCGGTCGTGTGTCAGTCCCTGAGCAGGAGTGTTTGCTCCTGACATACTAGCATCGGTCGTGTGTCAGTTCCTGAGCAGGAGTGTTTGCTCCTGACATACTACCCTCGGTCGTGTGTCAGTTCCTGAGCAGGAGTGTTTGCTCCTGACATACTAGCCTCGGTCGTGTGTCAGTCCCTGAGCAGGAGTGTTTGCTCCTGACATACTAGCCTCGGTCGTGTGTCAGTTCCTGAGCAGGAGTGTTTGCTCCTGACATACTAGCCTCGGTCATGTGTCAGTCCCTGAGCAGGAGTGTTTGCTCCTGACATACTACCCTCGGTCGTGTGTCAGTCCCTGAGCAGGAGTGTTTGCTCCTGACATACTAGCATCGGTCGTGTGTCAGTTCCTGAGCAGGAGTGTTTGCTCCTGACATACTACCCTCGGTCGTGTGTCAGTCCCTGAGCAGGAGTGTTTGCTCCTGACATACTAGCATCGGTCGTGTGTCAGTTCCTGAGCAGGAGTGTTTGCTCCTGACATACTAGCCTCGGTCGTGTGTCAGTTCCTGAGCAGGAGTGTTTGCTCCTGACATACTAGCCTCGGTCGTGTGTCAGTCCCTGAGCAGGAGTGTTTGCTCCTGACATACTAGCATCGGTCGTGTGTCAGTTCCTGAGCAGGAGTGTTTGCTCCTGACATACTAGCCTCGGTCGTGTGTCAGTCAGTCTCTAAAGAAGAGTTACGGTAGAAGCCGGGCTCTTCTTGGACTCGGCTCTTGGTACTCCACACATGTGTTACTCTGCACTGAACATAAGAAGAAAGAAGGAACACTGCAGCAGGCCTACTGACCCATGCGAGGCAGCGCATGACCATGACCAGACCAGACTTTCCAGGTAGTCAGGTCACTTCCACTTAAGTAAGGACCACGGCATAAGACCTAATAGGACAAGCTAGTCACGTCCAACTCACACGCACCCACTCATGGATTTATGTAATCTATTTTTAAAACTACACAACGTCTTAGCATCTATGACAGTACTCGGGAGTTTGTTCCACTCATCCACAACTCTATTACCAAACCAGTGCTTTCCTATATCCTTCCTGAATCTGAACTTTTCCAACTTGAAACCATTGCTGCGAGTCCAGTCTTGGCTGGATATTTTCAGCACGCTATTTACATCCCCTTTATTTATTCCTGTTTTTCATTTATACACCACAATCATATCCCCCTAATTATACGCCTTTCTAGAGAGTGCAGATTCAGGGCCCTTAATCTATCATCATAGGGAAGATTTCTGATACATGGGATCAACTTGGTCATCCTCCTATGTACGTTTTCCAATGCATTTATATCCATTATGTAATACGGTGATTAGAACTCTGCAGGATAAAGAGAGTTGAAGAACAACCTGAGGACTTCTATTATTTATACTTCTTGATATGAAGCCAAGGATTCTGTTAGCTTTATTGCGAACACTTATGCACTGTTGTCTTGGTTTCAGATTACTGCTAATCAGAACTCCTAAATCCTTTTCGCAATCAGTAATATTAAGATCTACATTATTCAGCTTATATGTGGCATGGTTATTGTCCTGTCCAACATTTAGAACTTTGCATTTGTCTATATTAAACTGCATCTGCCACTTCTCCGACCACTGCATCAGTCTATTCAAATCATCCTGGAGTGCTCTAATGTCCTCATTAGAATGAACTGGACGGCCTATTTTTGTGTCATCAGCAAATTTGGTTATGTCGCTATTTATTCATCTCATCTATGTCGTTTTTGTAAATTATGAACAACAAGGGGCCCACCACTGACCCCTGCGAAACACCGCTTGTGAAGTGTCCCCATTCTGAGTTCTCCCAATTTATGCAAACTCTCTGCTGCCTATTTGTCAACCATGCCTCTACTCTGGAAAAATTTTCTCCTCCTATTCTCTGTTCCTTAAGTTTCCTTAATAGCCTCTGATGTGGAACTCTATCGAAAGCCTTACTGAAGTCCATATACACAATATCATATTCAATACCATGACCTACCTCCTCAAACACCTTAGTGAAAAAAGTTAGTAAATTCGTAAGACAGGAACGCCCCTTTGTAAAACCGTGTTGAGATTCATTAATCAATTTATGCCCTTTAAGATGGCTACGAATTGCCTCGGCAATTATTGATCCCATAAATTTTCCCACTATGGAGGTAAGGCTTATTGGTCTATAGTTCGAAGCTAAGGACCTGTCACCTGCCTTGTAAATAGGCATTACATTTGCCATTTTCCACTTATCAGGCACAATGCTACTTTGTAGTGATATGTTGAAAAGATTAGCCAAAGGTTTGCTAAGTTCCGCTTTACATTCCTTTAAAACACTTGCAAACAATATATCAGGGCCTGGGGATTTGTTAGGTTTTAATTTCTCTATTTGTGAGGACCATGTCACAAGTTACGCCAATCGTGCATGGTTTATTATCGTCCTGTTCTGCATAATTTATTTCTGGAATTTCGCTAGTATCTTCCTGATACTGTCAGTGATCTGACCTGAGTTACTCTTGAGTTTGCCTATCTTGTCCCCAACCTTACTTCTGTATACCTGAAAGAACCCTTTTGGGCAAGTCTTCGAATCCCTTGCGACCTTAGCCTCTTAATTCCTTTTTGCTTTTCTTTTTCTTTTTTTTATTTCTCTCTTTAATTTAATATATTGATTTCTTAACTCCCCATCCCCTCTTTTGATACGCCTAAATATGCATATCTTTTGACCAACGAGATGTTTTAATCTATTATTCATCCATTTAGGATCATTTTTGTTAGATCTAATTTTCCTACTCGGAAGAAAAGTTGTCTAGGCAGCTAGAACTACGCTCTGAAAAACGTTATATTGGCAACCAGCACTATCTATCTGACCCATAGTCAAGTCATCCCAATTTAGCCCACCCAGGTAATTTCTCAGCCCCATGAAATCAGCCAAGCGAAAGTCTGGGACAGCGACTTGATTGCAGTTATCTGGGTAATTCCATAATATATTATTACTAAGTGATTTGTGATCGCTTTTCCCAAGCTCATCATTAACCTCAAAATTATTAATCAGTGATTATTTGTTGGCAAGAATCAAGTCAAGCAGATTTGTTTCCTCTAGTTGGTTCTGTCACAAACTGATTTAAAAAACAATCCTGAACCGTATCAAGAAAGTCACTAGACTCAAGATTTACTGTCACATTATTCCAATCAATTTGTCTAAAGTTAAAATCTCCCATTAATACAACATTTTCATATCTAGACGCCTTATGAATTTCGCCCCATAGAAGCTTACTGCACTCTCTATCAAGGTTTGGGTGCCTATAAATCACACCCAAAATTAATTTTTCACACCCCTCGAGAAACTGTAGCCAAACAGATTCTGTGCCCTATGTTTCTAATCTTATATCGTGTCTAACACAACAATTTAAATTATCTCTGACAAACATCGCCACTCCACCACCCTTCCTGTTGACCCTATCAGTGTGGAATAGTTTATAACCCTGTATGTTGCATTCAGAAGGCATTTCTCTATCTTTCAGGTTGGATCAGGTCTCTGTTATAGCAATAATATCTATATTACCTGCAGTTGTAAGTAATCTTAGCTCATCTGTCTTATTTTTTAGACTCCTACTATTTGTATAGTAAACCACTTGTGTCACTTCAGGTGGACTCCCTTCCCCACTTCCCAAAGTCAGCGGTTTTCTTGCCTTCCCCAGGTTCATGTATCCAGGAATCCATCCGTCTACCGCCAGATGTCTTCCCAACTTACCCAAGGTCTGCCTCAACTGCTAGTATTCTTGCCTTCCCCAGGTTTATGTATCCAGGAATTCATCCGTTCGCTACCGCTTGTCTCCATTTCCCCTCTTACCCAAGGTCAGCCTCAACAACAACCTTCCCCAAGACTAATGACACGATTGAGACTCTGTGACCGCGGGTTCGAACCCCACCCGTGGTATGGTTTGTTTCAACCTTCCCCAAGTTCATGTATCCAGGAATCCATCCATTCGCTCCCAAATGTCTCCCCTTCCACACTTACCTTAGGTCGGCGGTGCCTTTCCCGGATCAGTGTTTCCAGGAGTCCACTTGTGTCACCTCAGGTGGACTCCCTTCAGTGCCTACCTGCTGGTTGAGTACGGTGCACTCTGTCTTCTACTTTGCCATCTGTCACCGTGTTGTACACTTATTATTCTATTTGTACATATTGAACATAGTGTACATACCTGTATATAGTGGGTGAAGGCAAAATATACATTATAGTCTACTGCTGAGTTTGTTTGCTCCAATTCCCATTACAACCAGGTCTCACATGCCATTCATTACCTGTGTTCATAATAATACTCAACATGGATTCACGATGCGCCATTCCTGCATGATAATTTTGTTCACTTTCTTCAGTAAAGCAGTTGATCATGACATGGAATACGATATTGTTTAATTTAATTTTTATAAAATGCAACACGAAAGACTGATTAAAGAAAGTGGCAGCTCATGGTATTGGAGAAAAATTCCTGTAATGGATCGAGTCTTGACCGACCAATAGGAAGCAAAGAGTCTGCAAAAATGGGGTAAAACCTGAGAGGAGATCTATAACAAGTTGCGTTCCACAGCAATCAGTTATAAGCCCAATATTGTCCATAATTTACTTTAATGACCTTAACGAGCGAATAACAAGTTACATGAACAAATTCGCTAAAGACACATAAAAAGGCAAAATAGATTCACAGGAAGATGCCATTGTACTTAAGAAGGATTTAAACATCCTCTATCCATGGTCAGAAAAGTCGCAGATGCAGTTCATTGTAGATAACTGCAAAGTCCTTATAAATTAAATAATACAGAACTCAACTATACAGAATATAAAAGGGGTTGGGAGTTGTGGTAAGTAGTAACCTGAACGTGTGTAATAAGGCTAACTGATTACATGGATTTAACAAAGTATAAGTAATAAGAGTCCAGAAATTATACTACAGCTGTATCATTAATTATGTGGCATCACTTGGATTATGTTGCTCGGTTCTGGTCTCCATATTACAGAATGTTCTCCAGTATATTTATATCCAAACAGAGAAAAATGGCAAAAATAATCCACTGCATAAGAAATGAGGGAGGACATGAATGAATTGTGTAAGTGTAAAGGGGCATAAATATAGGTGATACAAATAGTTCTAAGAACATCCCTCGAAGAAAGAACTCGAAATAATGGATTAAAATTAGATACGTTTAGGTTTAGAAAGGATGCAGGAAGTGCTGGTATGGAAATTGTGTAGTTGATGAGTGGAACAGTCTGCCAAGTAGGGCCATTATAGCTAAGACCTTGGGTAGCTTCACATATAGGTTGAATAAGTACACGAGTGATAGGGGTTAGATTTGAGTGGGACTTGTGCATGAGTTATTTGAGTTATCTAAATTTATATTTTGGGTAGTTTTCAGAATGGACTTGAGGATTTGGGTTTAAAAAGGACGTGCCTAGTATGGGCCGGTAGACCTGTTGCAGTGTTGCTGCATTCTTATGTTATGTTTTATGTTCTTAAGCTCAAGTTCAGCGAGCATGAGTTGTGCCTCGTTAAAATATATCAAATATCCAGTTGAATTTCTGTGGAAGACACAAGTGTTGTTTAACTCGTCCCAGTTGTGGTAATTCAACGTTCACTCAGGTGGACACATAGATCTGTATCTGTTTCTCATATCACGCCTGTGGTCAATAACTCGTGAAAGCCCAGTAAGGAGACATATTTTAAGGTCTGATCCAAGAGAATCAGCTAAAAGAAGAGATGGAGAACGGAAGCAAATAAATGATAATTGGGCTCAGAATAGCCGTGAATGGAGGACATATCAAAGAATTACCTGCTTAGAGTTGGACTAGTGGTGGCTAACGTTAGGGTGGTACTGGTTGTGGTAGTGATTGGTGTCTGGTTGTTATGGTGGTGAAGTGGTGAACGTGGTCGGCAGTGGTTGCTGGTGGTAGTAGTGGATGTGGTTGCTTGGTAGTAGTGGAGGTGGTTACTGGTGGTAGTAGTGGATGACT
>WNWK01046416.1:0-14328 GCA_009830355.1 Cherax destructor
ACCCTTGTTTGTGTAACAACGAAAGGTCCTGATAAAAGTGAATCACGTCAGTCGTCCGAGGCCAGTGTAACAAGTGCATTCAGTAACCATAGTACTAGAATTTGTTATAACTGTGGTTACCGAGGTCACATTGCAGCTACTTGTACAAGTGGTCAAAGTAAAAAGCGTCCCACTGAAGATAACTCTCAAACCAACCTGCTGTACTGCACTTTCCACAGAATACGACATGATACATCTGAGTGTAATGCTCTCTATGACAGTAGGAACTATAGATCCTTCCGTGGCCGTTCCTACCGTACAACCAAGTAGGAACGGCGAGAATAGTCAGAACCAGTCTCAGTCTTCAAATTCGGGGGAATTCGAGCGCCTCAGTCAAACCGTCCAGTGGTGACAGTAGGTGATAATGAATATTCCATCCCGTTCTAATTCCTTCGATGCCTTATGCAGTCTCGAGGAAAACAGTCTTGTTGATAATGTTGCTTCACACGTTTTTGACGAAGATATTTTTGGAGATGCAGTGGAAAAAAGCCTCCGATGACGATTCTCCATCTCGTTTCAACGTTAATTCCAATTCAACAATAGGTCCCTTGGTGCAAGCATCTATTCTAAATGTGTCCGTTCATGTATTCGTGGACTATGGTGTGCAAGTCAATATTATCAGGTCTAGTTTGTTTAAGGATAGCAGTTACGCTGTGTCCTTCTCGTAGAACCAGCTCTAAGGTCCGCCCTTAGTGGTGTGGCTAGTTCTAGTCTGCGTGTCCGAGTCCAGACTGCCCTCACCATTTCTCTCCAAAGTAGAATTTTTTCTGCTTCCTTCCTTGTTGTGGACCAGATTATTTTCCTGGTGATCTTCTACTGGGATTTGCTTCCATGAGAGATTTACATATTGTGCTTGATCCTTACAATGGCATGCCCGAATTGACGAATTGATCGTACCATTTTGGGGCTACCGGCTTGGATCTGAGATCTGTCGTATGAAGTTCGGATTAAGTCTTTACAGACTTGTGCGTTTTCTAGTAACATAACCAAGCGGTCAGGCACTAATAATCCTGTCATTCCTGTCTGGATCCAATTCCTACAACTTCATGCATGGGATAGTGTACAGTCACCTCAGGTGTTAGGAACCTCAGGTGTACAGACACCTTAAGTGTCAGAAGAATCTCCACAGGAGACTCCTTGTCAGAAAATGACTACTTGAAACTAGTAATGCCATCTCTTGTTGATGTTGCAGGCTATTACAACCTCAGGATCTAAGGCCTGTTATCCTGAGTGTAAAAGGGAGCTTGGAGCAAAGAAACACAGTAGAAGATGCTTTGAATTGTATTTCCTTCACCAAGTATATTATAAGGCTTTATGCAAATATGTACACTATATACAGAGAGAGTAGTATTAGTGCATGCCACGGTAGTCAAGGCAGAATAACAGCCAATAGACGGAGATGACCATACAACAACCAGCTCGGGGAGGGAATGACAATGGCAAACATGTGAGTGGAATCCACGTCACGTCACCTTTCCCATTGCCAGACCCGCACTATGATTGGTTGAACCAAGCTGTTGATTTGGTGATGAGGCCCCAAATCACCAAACCCTTAACAAGATGGTTCGCTGGTTGGTGAGGCAACCTATGTGGGTGTGTTTAACATGCTCCAAATAAGGGTGACGTACTCTTTGCATGCAACACAGGCTGTCTGCAGAAAGCCGTTTCTGTCAAAGCTAGTGCACTCACTAAAGTGTCTGTTGTTGTAACTCGTGTTCCAGATGGTGATAATGTCCTAGTTGACAGATTCTTGCAAGGGTTTGCACGTCGATCTGTCATTACATGTACGAGATAATAAGATCCATTTCTTCCTTGCTAACACTTCCGGTCACTGTATTTGCTCTATTGTTGACCTTGTTCACTATCCTTACCCTGTTCATGTAGAAGATGAGTTGTCACCTGACCAGTGGGTCGGTGCTATTTCATCTAGAGAGAATCCATCCACTCCACCGAATCCATCCACTTCATGGAGTCCATCCACTCCACCAGTAGAGGAGAAAGACTTAGCTCCCACTGATTTCCCAGATGAGGTCAAGCGTTTGTTGCATTTGTTGAACAAACGTCGTAGAGCCATCGCCTTACCAGGTGAGATGGGTATAACGAACCTTTGTCCCATCGAATCCCACTTGAACCTGGTACCAGATCTATTTACATACCTGCCTACAGAATGCCTCATTCACAAGTTGCTGTCACAGAAGAACTGATCAATAAGATGCTTGATGATGGTGTCATCGCACCTAGAAATTCACCCTGGAATGCGCCCCTTTATCTTAGTACCTAAGAAGGACGGTACTTGGCGCCCAGTGATTGACTTTAGGAAGTTGAATGCAAAAAATTCCAGATTGCTTCCCACTTCCTGAACTTGGTGACCTTTTACTCAATGTTGGAGATAACGAAGTCTTTTCGACCCTAGACGTGTTACAAGGGTTTTGGCAAGTCCTCTCCACGAAGATGGCCAAGAGCTAACTACATTTTCCACTCCTACAGGTCATTATCATTTCCTCAGAAAGGCCTTCAGTTTATGCACCTCACCTATCACCTTCTCGAGGCTCATGACGAATATATTTAGAGGCCTCATAGGTAATATACTCATGGTGAGTAGTATACTTTCTCTCAGTATGGCTCAAAATGGCGGCGGTCACCCTTCACATCCGGTCACCCCCACTTCCGCCCCCACATTTCCGGTCGACCCCACTTCCGGTCGCCCCCACGCCCCGCCCCCACTTCGTTTTTTTTTTTTTTTTTTTTTTTTCTCGATAACCCCCCTGAGACCCTCATCCCTGAGCAGTCTCCTTCCGCGCCGTGCCCCCGCCCTGCCGCGCCCGCCCGCCCGCGCCCGCCCCTTGACCGCACCCGCGCCCTTCCGCGTCGAGCCGCCCCAAGCTGCCTTCTGCAGCGCCTTCTGCGGATCGCCCCCGCTCCTCGATTTTTTTTCGAATTTTCCCTACTTTTTTCCAAAATTTCAAATTTTAGAGGGATTTCCAATTCCTCAGATCAAGATTTACATCGATTTTCATGAATAATACAAAATTTCCTTGGATCAAGTTCCTTATGGGGTATAATAAGAATATTTCACCCTATGGGGTCTCTTTTTAGGTTAAACAAGCTAAAATTATGTTAAAAGAATTTATTGTAGGTTAACACTAATACACATTTTTTCGTCATTTATTTATTAATACATATACATTATCGGTTAACAGAGTAAAAAGATACATTTTATTTATTAATACATATATAAATATAAAAAGATACAATTTTCCATGTTTTCAGGTAATATGGTAACCCCTATGGGGTAAGGTAAAAAAATTTCGATTTAAATAAAAGAACGAAAAGATAGGCTGACAAGCCTCTCTTTTTTAATCTTTACTGTACATATTTCACCTTTTACGTTACTTATAGACTTACAAGTGAATACTCACACTCCTTAACTGAACCTCCTTTGCATCTCACTCTCCCCATTCACCTCACTCACTCACACATGGATACTTAACCCAGGATAACACAAATTTTCAACACTTTGCTCTGCATACACTTTCATTTTTATTAATTATTCACACAATTTTTCACTCATATCCCACAAAGTCACAAATTCACTATTCTACCATGTACAAACCACCTCACACTCTTAACCAGGATAACAAATTTTCAGATGTTTTAATATCCATGTACAAGTCTCAACACCTCCCCAGCACCTCACTCTTCCTTTCATATCTCTTCCCTTCACCTCACCTCACCTCACTCACTCACTCACTCACACACACACACACACACAATCCAACGACACTTAACCCATTTCTAAATTCGATATAAGATCTATCACTCATTGAATAACATTTTTAATATTTCATTATAAGAATCTTCTTCACAGCATATATTTTCCCTCATGTGATTAACTAAATACAACTCTTTCTAATCAGGTTTACTATTAAATCATGTTTTTAGTAAAAGAGTTGTCATGAAACACTTTTCGGCAACTCTACCTGCACTACACCTGGGGTCACCGTGACGTCATCACTGGGTCGCCAACAGGATTGAGCAGGTATCTCATACGTATCACACCATGTTTCACATTACAAACTCTATTCAACAATTTTCACTTCTATATTTTCTTTTAAATTATTCACAATACCTTTAATTTCATTAAAATTTACGCTCACACACACACACACACACACACACACACACACCACCCATCTCCCCACCCATCACAGGCCCACCCCAGCGCCTGAGGCCATGACCTCACCTACTCTCTCTCTCCACCTCATACACTCATTTCAATTTTTTCCCGTTTTACTAATTCATCAAAGAAAAGACAAACCCATCTCCACAGAACATTTTTCATATACATTCCCTCAAAACACTCCAACCAAGATCACTACTTACCTCCAACTCGGATAAAACAAAAAGATCATTAGGACAAAGATCGCTAAAACTATGAATACTTTTTACTAATGGAACACTTCCAAACAACATTAGAACATTTCCAAATTACATTAGAAAATTCCCAGATTACTTTGAACACATCCAATACAATATTAGAACACTCCCAGATTACTTTGAGCACATCCAAAACAATATTAGAACGTCCTCAGATTACTTCCAAACAATATTAGATCACCATCAAAAACACTCTTATACCTCATTTGAACACCACCAAAACACTCTTGTACATCATATGAACACCTTCAAAAACACTATCAAACACCTCAAATAACATTTAACCTAACCTAACTTTAACTTCAAAACACTCTAAAACATGACACACCACCAACCAACTAAGACATATCATATTCCCATTTTTACAAAAATCTCCTCAAATCACTCAAAATCACCATTGAATACTTCCAAGACATCATCAAACTTTCCCTCAAAACATTCCCTCAAAACACTCCAACCAAGATCACTACTTACCTCCAACTCGGATAAAACATGAACACAAAAAATACATGAACATAATCCTATCGCAAAAAAACACAAAACACACTTTCAAAAAAACACAACGCCTTGACCACCAAAACACTCTTATACATCATTTGATTACTCCCAAAACACCATTTGAATACTCCCGAAACAATATATATCATTTCTAACCTAACCTAACCTAACAACATCTAACCTAACCAAAAAAAATAGCATCTAATCTAACAACTTAACCTTCAAAAACACTATCAAACACCACAAATAACATTTAACCTAACCTAACAACATCTATCCTAACCAAAAAAATAGCATCTAATCTAACAACTTAACCTTCAAAAACACTATCAAACACCACAAATAACATTTATCCTAACCTAACTTATCCTTCAAATCACTCATTCACCATTTGAACACCTTCAACTAACACAGACATACACCCTCCAACTAAGTCATGGAACATTATCAAAAAACTAAGACACCTTCAACTAACACCTGAGACATCAACAAAACCTATACAAGACATATTCACCAATCTTATACCTGACATGAGCCATATCCAACATCTAAGACAAATAAAAAATCTAACTCATATACACAATATAATATATATAACTGCAAAATACCATGTCACGATCACCACCAACTATAACATATCATGTACCCAAAAAAATCTAAGAAACACCAAAACTAAGACATACACTTCCAACTATAACATTGACATGAACACACAACTAACTTATACACGTCCTAATCACAACAAAACTTAAGACATGAAACATATACACAAAATAAGACATAAACACAAATATTCTAAGATCCACCAACTAAGACATAATATGTACCCACAAACAAATTTAAACCATCAGTCAGGTCAAAAATCTAAGACACAGACACCACCAACTAAGATATATACACAAAATAAGACATAGGCACAAAAACACTATAATCACATGATAACCATAAAATCTAAGACATATTAAAAAATCTAAGAGATGCACACAAAAATAAGATAGACACCGCCAACTAATATGCGACATAAACACAAAATTTTAAAACATGTAACATTAAAAATCTATGACATAATAAAATATTCTATGATATATAAACAAAATAAGACATAAGCACAAAAAAAATACCATAACATGATCACTATAACATGCACCCCATACTTATACACGTCATGATCACAACAAATTTAAGACATGAGTCATACATAGTACACTATCTACCAAAAATAGAAAACTATCACTTGATCACATAAAAAAATTGACTTACAATCACTTAAGTCATATGAAAACATAAACATAAGTCATATGATGACAAAATTTTACACAAATTTCATGAGTATTACACCAAGATCACTAGCTCATGTACACTTATAACATGAGAGCCACAATCTATAAACACTACTCATTCACCATCCTAACCACTAAATCTGCGCACGAACACTTAAGACATACAACAACTAAAAATATTAACACAACTTTGCCCACCAAAGATAAGTTATAACCTCCATAACACAAAACTGATTTACACTTTTCTCAAACTGAATATTCATACCACATTTTCATTTATCATCTATGTACATATCACATTTTTCATCCACATCTTCCCTAAACCATCCTTCCTGGAATATTATAAAAACTAAGACACCTTCAACTATCACCTGAGTCATTTCCAAAACTAACACAGACATACACCCTCCAACTAAGTCATGCTCAAAAACCACTAAAATCGCTAAAACTATGAATACTTTTTACTATTGGAACACTTCCAAACAATATTGGAACATTTCCAAATTACATTAGAACACTCCCAGATTACTTTGAGCACATCCAAAACAAATATTAGAAAACTCCCAAATAACATTTGACATCTCTAACTCACCCACCAAATTACATTCTCAATCACATTTACACACATTTCATTAACTGAAATTACATCTCACTCATCAAACTACACACTCACCCCAAAACCACTAACCTACAACTAAGCCATGAGACATAAGCAAAACTAAGACATATTCAAAATCTAAGAAATGAACACAAAATAAGACATATCACGAACACTATAATATACCCAAAAATTTAAGTCATTTACACAAAATACGATAAAAGCACAAAAATACCACGACACAATTCACCACCAACCAACTATAACATATCATCACACCAAAAATATAAGAACCACCAACTACAACATATCATCACACCCAAAAAATATAGGATCCACCAAACTATAATATATCATTACATCCAAAAAATATAAAAAACACCAAGACAGATGAACACATACAACTAAGACATGAGACATTACCAAAACTAACACACACCTCCAACTAATCCATATCATGAACGCCAAATCTAAGACATACACCTACAACTAAGGCGTGAGACATAACCAAAATTCTAAAACATATTCACAAAAAATACCAGGGCACGATCACCATCAACTATAACATATCATGTTCCCCCCAAAAAAAAAATCTAAGAATCACCAAAACTAAGACATACACTTCCAACTATGACATGACATGTACACACAACCAACTTATATATGACCTAATCACAACATATACACAAAATAAGACATAAGCACAAATATTCTAAGATCCACCATACTAAGACATAATATGAACCCACAAACAAATTTAAACCATCAGTCAGGTCAAAAATCTAAGACACAGACACCACCAACTAAGATATATACACAAAATAAGACATAGGCACAAAAACACCATAATCACAACATATTTAAGACATAAGACATGATAACCATAAAATCTAAGACATAATAAAAAAAATCTAAGAGATCTACACAAAAATAAGATATACACCACCAACTAATACGCGACATAATCACAAAAATTTAAGACATGTAACGTATGTCTGTGTTAGTTTTGGAAATGACTCAGGTGATAGTTGAAGGTGTCTTAGTTTTTTATAATATTCCAGGAAGGATGGTTTAGGGAAGATGTGGATGAAAAATGTGATATGTACATAGATGATAAATGAAAAATGTGGTATGAATATTCAGTTTGAGAAAAGTGTAAATCAGTTTTGTGTTATGGAGGTTATAACTTATCTTTGGTGGGCAAAGTTGTGTTAATATTTTTTTAGTTGTTGTATGTCTTAAGTGTTCGTGCAGATTTAGTGGTTAGGATGGTGAATGAGTAGTGTTTATAGATTGTGGCTCTCATGTTATAAGTGTACATGAGCTAGTGATCTTGGTGTAATACTCATGAAATTTGTGTAAAATTTTGTCATCATATGACTTATGTTTATGTTTTCATATGACTTAAGTGATTGTAAGTCAATTTTTTTATGTGATCAAGTGATAGTTTTCTATTTTTGGTAGATAGTGTACTATGTATGACTCATGTCTTAAATTTGTTGTGATCATGACGTGTATAATTATGGGGTGCATGTTATAGTGATCATGTTATGGTATTTTTTTTGTGCTTATGTCTTATTTTGTTTATATATCATAGAATATTTTATTATGTCATAGATTTTTAATGTTACATGTTTTAAAATTTTGTGTTTATGTCGCATATTAGTTGGCGGTGTCTATCTTATTTTTGTGTGCATCTCTTAGATGTTTTAATAAGTCTTAGATTTTATGGTTATCATGTGATTATGGTGTTTTTGTGCCTATGTCTTATTTTGTGTATATATCTTAGTTGGTGGTGTCTGTGTCTTAGATTTTTGACCTGACTGATGGTTTAAATTTGTTTGTGGGTACATATTATGGCTTAGTTGGTGGATCTTAGAATATTTGTGTTTATGTCATATTTTGTGTATATGTTTCATGTCTTAAGTTTTGTTGTGATTAGGTCGTGTATAAGTTGGTTGTGTGTTCATGTCAATGTTATAGTTGGAAGTGTATGTCTTAGTTTTGGTGTTTCTTACATTTTTTTGGGTACATGATATGTTATAGTTGGTGGTGATCGTGACATGGTATTTTGCAGTTATATATATTATATTGTGTATATGAGTTAGATTTTTTATTTGTCTTAGATGTTGGATATGGCTCATGTCAGATATAAGATTGGTGAATATGTCTTGTATAGGTTTTGTTGATGTCTCAGGTGTTAGTTGAAGGTGTCTTAGTTTTTTGATAATGTTCCATGACTTAGTTGGAGGGTGTATGTCTGTGTTAGTTGAAGGTGTTCAAATGGTGAATGAGTGATTTGAAGGATAAGTTAGGTTAGGATAAATGTTATTTGTGGTGTTTGATAGTGTTTTTGAAGGTTAAGTTGTTAGATTAGATGCTATTTTTTTGGTTAGGATAGATGTTGTTAGGTTAGGTTAGGTTAAATGTTATTTGTGGTGTTTGATAGTGTTTTTGAAGGTTAAGTTGTTAGATTAGATGCTATTTTTTTTGGTTAGGTTAGATGTTGTTAGGTTAGGTTAGGTTAGAAATGATATATATTGTTTCGGGAGTATTCAAATGGTGTTTTGGGAGTAATCAAATGATGTATAAGAGTGTTTTGGTGGTCAAGGCGTTGTGTTTTTTGAAAGTGTGTTTTGTGTTTTTGCGATAGGATTATGTTCATGTATTTTTGTGTTCATGTTTTATCCGAGTTGGAGGTAAGTAGTGATCTTGGTTGGAGTGTTTTGAGGGAATGTTTTGAGGAAAGTTTGATGATGTCTTGAAGTATTCAATGGTGATTTTGAGTGATTTGAGGAGATTTTTGTAAAAATGGGAATATGATATGTCTTAGTTGGTTGGTGGTGTGTCATGTTTTAGAGTGTTTTGAAGTTAAAGTTAGGTTAGGTTAAATGTTATTTGAGGTGTTTGATAGTGTTTTGAAGGTGTTCATATGATGTACAAGAGTGTTTTGGTGGTGTTCAAATGAGGTATAAGAGTGTTTTGATGGTGATCTAATATTGTTTGGAAGTAATCTGAGGACGTTCTAATATTGTTTTGGATGTGCTCAAAGTAATCTGGGAGTGTTCTAATATTGTATTGGATGTGTTCAAAGTAATCTGGGAATTTTCTAATGTAATTTGGAAATGTTCTAATGTTGTTTGGAAGTGTTCCATTAGTAAAAAGTATTCATAGTTTTAGCGATCTTTGTCCTAATGATCTTTTTGTTTTATCCGAGTTGGAGGTAAGTAGTGATCTTGGTTGGAGTGTTTTGAGGGAATGTATATGAAAAATGTTCTGTGGAGATGGGTTTGTCTTTTCTTTGATGAATTAGTAAAACGGGAAAAAATAGAAATGAGTGATCTTAGTGGATTGAGATTAATGATCTTATAAAGTTGGTTATAATGATTTGAGGGGATGTTTATAAAAATGTGATTATGATATGTCTTAGTTGTAGTATTTTAGCTCATTTTAACTTAAAGAGAGGAAATATTGGGATTATGTCTTGTATAGGTTTTGTTGAGGTCTCAGGTGTTAGTTGAAGGTGTCTTAGTTTTTTTGATAATGTTCCATGACTTAGTTGAAGGTGTTCAAATGATGCATGAGAGTGATTTTGAAGTGTTTTGATAGCATTCAATGATGTTTTGAGGGTTAAGTTGTTAGGTTAGATGTTATTTTTTTGTTACGTTAGATGTTGTTAGGTTAGGTTAGGATGAATGTTATATATTGTTTCGGGAGTATTCAAATGGTGTTTTGGGGGTATTCATTGTTGCTGTATGGGGTATTCAAAGGTGTTTTTGGCGGTGTTCAATGGTGATTGTGTTTTTGAAAGTGTGTTTTAGTGATTACTTTTTTTTGATGAATTAGTAAAACGGGGAAAAATATTGGGATGAGTGTACTTAGATAGTGGTTTTGTCATCTTAAAAAGTTGGTTAAAGTGATTTGAGGGAAAGTTTGATGGTGTTTTGGTGGTGTTCAATAGTGTTTTGGGTGCATTCAATGGCGTTTTGGTGGTGTTCAATGGTGTTTTGGGGGAATGTGTAAAATGTGATCTTAGTGAAAGTATTCATAGGTTAAATGATCTTTTTTTTGGATGAATTAGTAAAACTGGAAAAAAAATTGAGATGAGTGATTTTGGGGCGAGTGTAGTTTGGTGTATGAGTTAGAGGTGTTTTAAATGTTATTTGATAGTATTCAATGTCGTTTTCACAGTATTCAATGATGTTTTGGGGGTATTCAAATAATGTATAAGAGTGTTTTGGAGGTGTTCCAATGTATTTCTTGGTTATATTAAGTATAAAATGTGTGTATGTTCTGTGGAGGCGGATGTGGCTTTTTGGATGAATTAGTAAAACTGGAAAACATTGAGATGAGTGATGGGGTAATGGGTGGTGTGTGTGTGTGTGTGTGTGTGTGTGTGTGTGTGTGTGTGTGTGTGTGTGTGTGTGTGTGTGTGTGTGTGTGTGTGTGTGTGCGCGCGCGTGCGCGTGTATGAGGTGGAGAGAGAGAGTAGGTGAGGTCATGGCCTCAGGCGCTGGGGTGGGCCTGTGATGGGTGGGGAGATGGGGTGTTAGTTAGTTACCATTTTGTCCTAGGCACATGTCGATTAGACACTAGGCCTATGTGTGTGTGTGTGTGTGTGTGTGTGTGTGTGAGCGTAAATTTTAATGAAATTAAAGGTATTGTGAATAATTTAAAAGAAAATATAGAAGTGAAAAATTGTTGAATAGAGTTTGTAATGTGAAACATGGTGTGATACGTATGAGATACCTGCTCAATCCTGTTGGCGACCCAGTGATGACGTCACGGTGACCCCAGGTGTAGTGCAGGTAGAGTTGCCGAAAAGTGTTTCATGACAACTCTTTTACTAAAAACATGATTTAATAGTAAACCTGATTAGAAAGAGTTGTATTTAGTTAATCACATGAGGGAAAATATATATGCTGTGAAGAAGATTCTTATAATGAAATATTAAAAATGTTATTCAATGAGTGATAGATCTTATATCGAATTTAGAAATGGGTTAAGTATCGTTGGATTGTGTGTGTGTGTGTGTGTGAGTGAGTGAGGTGAGGTGAGGTGAAGAAGATATGAAAGGAAGAGTGAGGTGCTGGGGAGGTGTTGAGACTTGTACATGGATATTTAAACATCTGAAAATTTGTTATCCTGGTTAAGGAGTGTGAGGTGGTTTGTACATGGTAGAATAGTGAATTTGTGACTTTGTGGGATATGAGTGAAAAATTGTGTGAATAATTAATAAAAATGAAAGTGTATGCAGAGCAAAGTGTTGAAAATTTGTGTTATCCTGGGTTAAGTATCCATGTGTGAGTGAGTGAGGTGAATGGGGAGAGTGAGATGCAAAGGAGGTTCAGTTAAGGAGTGTGAGTATTCACTTGTAAATCTATAAGTAACGTAAAAGGTGAAATATGTACAGTAAAGATTAAAAAAGAGGCTTGTCAGCCTATCTTTTCGTTCTTTTATTGAAATCGAAATTTTTTTACCTTACCCCATAGGGGTTACCATATTACCTGAAAACATGGAAAATTGTATCTTTTATATTTATATATGTATTAATAAATAAAATGTATCTTTTTACTCTGTTAACCGATAATGTATATGTATTAATAAATAAATGACGAAAAATGTGTATTAGTGTTAACCTACAATAAATTCTTTTAACATAATTTTAGCTTGTTTAACCTAAAAGAGACCCCATAGGGTGAAATATTCTTATTATACCCCATAAGGAACTTGATCCAAGGAAATTTTGTATTATTCATGAAAATCGATGTAAATCTTGATCTGAGGAATTGGAAATCCCTCTAAAATTCGAAATTTTGGAAAAAGTAGGGAAAATTCGAAAAATCGAGGAGCGGGGGTGATCCGCAGAAGGCGCTGCAGAAGGCAGCTTGGGGCGGCTCGATGCGGAAGGGCGCGGTGCGGTCAAGGGGCGGGCGCGGGGCGGGCGGCGCGGCAGGGCGGGGGTGCGAGCGCGGAAGGAGACCGCTCAGGGATGAGGGTCTCAGGGGGTTATCGAGAAAAAAAAAAAAACGAAGAGTGGGGGGCCGACCGGAAGTGGGGGTCGACCGGAAGTGTGGGGGGACCGGAAGTGGGGGTGACCGGAAGTGGGGGTGACTGCCGCCATTTTGAGCCATACTGAGAGAAAGTATACTACTATGGTGTACTTAGATGATGTAATTGTCATGTCCGAAGACGTGGAGACACACCTGGAAAGACTTGATTTGGTACTTGGTAAGCTTGAAGAAGTCAATTTAAAGATCAAACTGTCTAAATGCCAGTTTTTCAGATCAGAGATAAAGTTTCTTGATCACGTAGTCACTCCTGTAACTGCTGTACAAAATTTTCCATCTCCCAAAACTGCTGATGCCATAAGATCCTTTGTGGGCTTAGCAGGTTTTTATAGATCTTTCATTGTTGATTTTCATTCTATAGCAGCTCCTCTAACTGAGTTGCTTAATAAGAAAGATGCTCTTTTCGTTTGGACCTTCTGTCAAGAAAGAGCATTCCAAACTCAAAGAAAAGCTGACTTCTGCTCCTATTGTGAAATTCCCAGATTTTTGTAAGCCTTTCTGTCTATCAACTGATGCTAGTTCTATTGGCGTAGGTGCCCTCTTAGCTCAGAAGACCGATAGCAAGTACAATGCAGTTGCATTTGCTAGTCGAGTCCTTACAAAAGCTGAACATAATTATACAATAACTGAGCAAGAAGCCTTAGCAATAGTAGGAAATTGTTGGAGGAAATTGTTGAAGCAGTTCAGGAGGAATACGACGAGCACGCAGCTGAATGTAAAGCGGAGATGAAACTCTGCAAAAGGTTAATGAAAACATTGAAGGCTAATATAGCAGGGACAACAAATAATAGTACAGGGCGCACAGGCCACCACAGCCCTTCTAGTGTGTTACCCAGATTGCCTACATTGAATCTACCAATGTTCGACGGAACCTTGACAGTGTACATTGCCTTATGGGATCAGTTTAAAGCCCAGATAGATGATAGGGAGGATTTGTCGAATGCCACCAAATTACAGTATTTACGTTCACAACTCAAGGGTAAAGCCCTGGACTTGGTCCTCCATTACCAAACCACTGATATTAATTATCAACATGCCAAGGATCAACTGAAGGATGCGTTTGGCAACACAGAAGATATAAAAACTGCTATATTTTATCGATTGACTGATCTTAAGGTCTGCCGTCATGACCATCAGAGCATGAGAAGTTCCGCATCAAAGTCATGAGTTTGACAAATAGTCTCAGAGATTTGCATGATTGGGGTGGATCAGAATGGATGGTCGGTCGGTTGATTCAGAGAAAGTTAGCTAGCACTATAGTGCACGAGTTACACTTAATATACCAGACGAGCTGGTTTACAATACAGCAAATTACTGAGAGGTTGGGAGAGCTCATTTCTCATTTGAGTATAGGTGAGAGAGAAGAGTCACCACCATCATCACATAAACAAACAGTTAGTTACTC
>WNWK01046417.1:0-14328 GCA_009830355.1 Cherax destructor
GGGTGTGTTTAACATGCTCCGAATAAAGGTTACATACTCTTTGCATGCAACAATGGCTAATGTAATTCCTATTTTTAAAGCAGGGGACAAGTCGCTACCATCAAATTACCGCCCAATAAGCCTGACCTCAATTGTAGGCAAATTACTAGAGTCAATTATAGCTGATATTATTAGAAGCCATCTAGATAACCATAATTTGATTAATGATACTCAGCATGGATTCACGAGGGGTTCCTGCCTATTTAATTTATTACACTTCTTCAGTAAAGCTTTTGAGGCTGTTGATCACGATAAAGAATTCGATATTGTTTATTTAGATTTTTAGCAAGGCTTTTGATAGAGTACCGCACCAGAGACTGTTAAAGAAAGTGGCAGCTCATGGCATTGGGGAAAAGGTCTGTCATGGATCAGTCATGGCTCACCAATAGGAAGCAGAGAGTGTGCATAAATGGGGTTAAATCCGAGTGGGGATCTGTACAAGTGGTGTTCCACAGGGATCAGTCTTGGGCCCGTTGTTGTTTATAATATATATCAATGCCCTTGACGAGGGAATTACTAGTGATATGAGCAAATTCGCCGATGACACGAAAATAGGTAGGATAATTGATTCAAACGTTTATGTCAAGGAACTTCAGGAGGATTTAGACAGACTCAATTCCTGGTCAGAAAAGTGGCAGATGCAGTTCAATGTAGATAAATGCAAGGTTCTGAAGCTTGGGAGTGTCCATAACCCAAGCACTTATAAGTTAAATAACGTAGAACTTAGCCATACAGATTGCGAAAAGGACTTGGGGTTATGGTAGCAGCAACCTTAAACCAAGACAGCAATGCCTAAGCGTACGTAATAAGGCAAACAGATTACTGGGATTTATATCAAGAAGTGTAAGCAACAGAAGTCCAGATGTTATATTACAGCTTTATACATCGTTAGTAAGGCCTCACCTAGATTACGCAGCTCAGTTCTGGTCTCCATATTACAAAATGGATATTAATTCGTTAGAAAACATTCAGCTTAGAATGACTAAATTAATACATAGCATTAGAAATCTTCCGTATGAAGAAAGATTGAAGACCCTAAAATTACATTCACTTGTAAGACGAAGAATGAGGAGAGACATGATCGAGATATACAAGTGGAAAATGGGTATTAACAAATGGGATATAAATAAGGTCTTGAGGATATCTCCCAAGAGAGAACCCGCAATAATGGATTCAAATTAGATAAGTTTAGATTTAGAAAGGATATAGGGAAGTATTGGTTTGGAAATAGGGTAGTTGATAAGTGGAACAGTCTGCCTAGTAGGGTTATTGAAGCAAGGACCTTGGGTAGTTTCAAATTTAGGTTGAATAAATTCATGAGTCAGAGGGGTTGGATTTGAGTGGGAATTGCACATGAGTAAATAGAATTATCAAAGCTTATTTCTTGGGTAGCATTGAAGATTGCACAAATATTCTGTTAGTGGGATGGAATATGAAGGACCTGCCTAGTATGGGCCAACAGGCCTGCTGCAGTGTTCCTCCTTTCTTATGTTCTTATGTATAATTTGCTGCAGCCATTACAAGGAATTGTTTATACCCCTTCAGTGGATTGAAGCTTGTCCTGTATGTTACTGGTAATGTCCTTGATGGTTGTGGATGTGGAGGTAGATACTCGGAATGACGTATTGGAAAAAATGTTGGAAACGTGTTTGTAACGTAGTTGGTGGGGAGGACTATGTATCGTTTCTCGGCAGTGTCTTCTCTGGGTGTGTTGAAGATGTTTAATGCCCGTCGTCTGCAGTCTCTAATGAAGTGATGAGGATAATGAAGTTTAGAAAAAACTTGCTCAATAAGGGAGCATTCTTAGTCAAGGAACTCACTGCTGCAGACTCTGAGTGCGCGCAGGAAAAAGTCTATAATTACACCACGTTTAGTCTTGGTGTGGTGGTGAGTAGAAGTGGAGAAGATCGTGTTCGTTGGTAGGTTTTCGATAGACTTTAAAACGAAGTTCATGGTCGGCTTTGCAGAGAAGAACATCAAGGAAAAGAAGAGTCTTGAACTAAGATTACAATGACATAAATATAACATTGGGACTGGACAAGTGTCCAATGCTGTGTATATTCATGTCAGAGATTTTAACCACCCAAATGATTTTAAAATGCTGAGAAAGTTGTATCAGGCAGTTGTATCAGGCAGTTGTACTCAGGCAGTTGTATCAGGCAGTTGTATCAGGCAGTTGTATCAGGCAGTTGTATCAGGCAGTATCAGCGTTGTATCAGGCAGTTGTATCAGGCAGTTGTATCAGGCATTGTACAGGCAGTTGTATCAGGCAGTTGTAAACAGGCAGTTGTATCAGGCAGTTGTATCAGGCGTTGACAGGCTGTATCAGGCAGTTATCAGGCAGTTGTATCAGGCAGTTGTATCAGGCAGTTGTATCAAGGTGGCAGCAGTTAGCATCGCAGTTGTATCAGGCAGTTGTATCAGGCAGTTGTATCAGGCAGTTGTATCGCGTTGTATCGCAGTTGTATCAGGCAGTTGTATCAGGCAGTTGTATCAGGCAGTTGTACATCAGTGCGCAGTTGTATCAGGCAGGGTTTTATCAGGCAGTTGTATCAGGCAGTTGTATCAGGCAGTTGTATCAGGCAGTTGTATCAGGCAGTTGTATCAGGCAGTTCTATGCCTCGAGGCAGTTGTATCAGGCAGTTGTATCAGGCAGTTGTATCAGGCAGTTGTATCAGGCAGTTGTATTTCAGGCAGTTGTATCAGGCAGTTGTATCAGGCAGTTGTATTCAGGCAGTTATCAGGTTGATCAGGCAGTTGTATCAGGCAGTTGTATCAGGCAGTTGTATCAGGCAGTTGTATCAGGCAGTTGTATCAGGCAGTTGTATCAGGCAGTTGTATCAGGCAGTTGTATCAGGCAGTTGTATCAGGCAGTTGTATCAGGCAGTTGTATCAGGCAGTTGTATCAGGCAGTTGTATCAGGCAGTTGTATCAGGCAGTTGTATCAGGCAGTTGTATCAGGCAGTTGTATCAGGCAGGTCTATGGTTGAGAAAGTTGTATCAGGCAGGTCTATGGTTGAGAAAGTTGTATCAGGCAGTTGTATCAGGCAGGTCTATGGTTGAGAAAGTTGTATCAGGCAGTTGTATCAGGCAGGTCTATGGTTGAGAAAGTTGTATCAGGCAGGTCTATGGTTGAGAAAGTTGTATCAGGCAGGTCTATGGTTGAGAAAGTTGTATCATGCAGTTGTATCAGACAGGTCTATGGTTGAGAAAGTTGTATCAGGCAGTTGTATCAGGCAGGTCTATGGTTGAGAAAGTTGTATCATGCAGTTGTATCAGACAGGTCTATGGTTGAGAAAGTTGTATCAGGCAGGTCTATGGTTGAGAAAGTTGTATCAGGCAGGTCTATGGTTGAGAAAGTTGTATCAGGCAGGTCTATGGTTGAGAAAGTTGTATCAGACAGGTCTATGGTTGAGAAAGTTGTATCAGGCAGTTGTATCAGGCAGGTCTATGGTTGAGAAAGTTGTATCATGCAGTTGTATCAGACAGGTCTATGGTTGAGAAAGTTATATCAGGCAGGTCTATGGTTGAGAAAGTTGTATCAGGCAGGTCTATGGTTGAGAAAGTTGTATCAGGCCGGTCTATGGGTGAGAAATATAATCAAGTTTCACAAGTTTAGATTTCCCGTAAAGGCTGCTGAAGAGGATCCAAAAAAAGTGTCGAAATATACAGAACAATTAATCTCCCGAGTTCGTCTCCCAGTGGGTTATTAGTAACCATAAGTTTAGAGTCATATAAATTAGATTCATTCATAATGAATAGAATTTGTGAAGAATTTAAGCTGTGCCTGACATGATAATAAGAACAAAAATGTTTACTTGACATGTGACCCTGAGTATACATGGATAGGGTTACGGGGGTCAACGCCCCCGCGGCCCGGTCTCAGACCAGGCCTCGTGGTGGATCAGGGTCTGATCAAGCTGACCAAATCTTTACTACATTCTCACACTTAGGGGCTTGAACTTCCAGCAAGCATGTGTGAGCGTGTTAGATAGGAGTGAATGGAGACGAATGGTTTTTGGGACATGACGATCTGTTGGAGTGTGAGCAGGGTAACATTTTGTGAAGGGATTCAGGGAAACCAGTTAATTGATTTAGTTGGACTTGAGTCCTGGAAATGGGAAGTACAATGCCTGCACTTTAAAGGAGGGGTCTGAGATAGTGACAGCTGGGAGGGACTATTCTCAGCTGGGAGACGGCCGACTTGTTGAAATATATATATATATATATATATATATATATATATATATATATATATATATATATATATATAATATATATATATATATATATATATATATATATATATATATATATATACTGACGATGAGCAGCTCTCAGCTATTTTGTAAGAGGTTTTTATCCAATCACAAAACACCCAGAACTCACCACGTGGAGGTGGCTGCTCCTTGAGCTCCTTTTTTATATATAAATAAATTACGTTCCTTCTTTTAAAATCAAATATATTTTTTAAATAAAACAAAAAAGATTTCCTTGTATTGAAATAAAAATAATAAACATAACTCTATTCACTTTTGTTTAGAAACTCAAATACTGAGCAGAAAAGTTCCAAGAGTGTTACAGCATTACAGTGGTACAGTACTATGAGGGTCTCAGTATATGTTATCATATGATGGTTGATGTATGTAACCGCACACACAAGAAAGTGCGGTATACAAGGCGTGGCGCACTGCTACATGTTTTAGCTTCTTTAATATGGAATAAGACCCATCTAATGTGTCAGCCCGTTGTGGGACGTCGGTCTGTGATGGAACGTCGTCCCGTGGTACTGTGTACGTCCGTGATGTGGCGTCGGCCTCTGATTGGACGTCGGTCTGTGATGGAACGTCGTCCCGTGGTACTGTGTAATTCTGTGATGTGGCGTCGGCTTCTGATGCGGCGGCGTCTTGTGGCATGGCACTGGTCCCCAGGTGATCGATTATTTCCTCCAGTATCTCAACCACTTGAAGGATGGATGGTCTTCTTCCTCTCTCTGCGTCCATCATAAAATCTATCAATTTAATAAGACACAATGGGCCTGGAATTTTCTTTTTCCGAAAGTAAGAACCTAGAAGTTTAAACATCATATATCCCAGAGAATAAACATCACCTTTTGGGGTGCATGGTCCACCAAAAAAGACTTCGGGAGCGTAGTGGGGATATTCTTCGTGTTCTTCGGGGGTATGATACCAGTTAATGTTACCTCCCACCTCGGTACTGAGACCAAAGTCAATAATATTGAGCTCCATGGTGTCATCTGTTTCGTGGACGAGGATGTTGTCTGACTTGAAATCATTGTGAGTGTATCCCCGTAAATGGATCTCCTGCAGATTCCTTGCTGCCTTAACAAAAATTGACAACAGTGTTTCTAAGTCTTTCTCGTTGTTCTTGCAATACTTATACAAAGTAGTGCCCCTCTGAAGGATATAACTATGGCAGGGAAGTTGTTACATACGCAGTACAACAAGGGGCCCTCCGGCACCTTTTAACTCAGTCAGTATATTAGCTTCGTCGTCAAATGATTTTTGATCCTCCAAACATTGTCCAAGTTTTAGACAAGCGTATTTATCCTTAAACATGACCTTATACGCAGTCCCAGACACACCGTTTCCCAACCTTCTTCTGTTATCAAGTTCACACAGGTCAAATAGCTCATCGTATGTGACGAAATAGTCTTGGAAGACTTCCTCACAAGACTCGCCACTCATTTTTGTGTTTTACTAACAAACGAAACTCTATGAGTTTTACTCTGATAGTAATGTGAAGTACTCACTATATCACATTCACTATTAATATAGTTAGTTAGCTTATAAGTCCAACAGGAACGATACTCTATATGAGTTTTACTCTGATAGTAATGTGAAGTACTCACTATATCACATTCACTATTAATATAGTTAGTTAGCTTATAAGTCCAACAGGAACGATACTCTATATGAGTTTTACTCTGATAGTGTTGTGAAGTACTCACTATATCACATTCACTAGCAATATAGTTTAGAATAACCGAAAAACATATACGATTTGGATTATTATTATTATTATTATTATTATTATTATTATTATTATTATTATTATTATTATTATTATTATTATTATTATTATTATTATTATTATTATTAACAAGGGAGTGGTAAATACTAGTGAGATAATATTTTATGGTGTAGATACTGTAGTGTTATTAGAGTGAAATTATTGAGAAGTTTGTGGTAGTGTAGGTAGAGGTGGTTGTAGTCCTGGTGGTGGTGATAGTAGTAAGTGTGGTAGTCAGTGATGGATGTGTTGGTCATGACGGTAATGGTGGTTGTGGATGTGCAGTTGTAGTTGTAGTTGTGGTAGTGGTGGTAAGAGGTAGTACAGTTGATTTAATGATAGTTGTAGTTTTGAAGGTTGATCTAATTGTGGTGGTAGTGTAGGGATGGTAGCAATACTGGTACTGAGAAGAAAGTATAATTTTGGTAGTGGGGGTGGTAGTGACAATAATTGTGGTGATAGTGATAATGGTGAGTGTGATGGTAATAAAAATTATTGCGATAATGATACTGGTTGTAGTGATTATGGAAGTGTTCTGTTAGTTGCAGTGATGATGGTACAGTGTTAGTAGTTCTTGTTATGATGGTACAGTGTTAGTAGTTATGATGGAACAGTGTTGTATAAGTTGCAGTGATGATGGTACAGTGTTAGTAGTTGTTATGATGGTACAGTGTTGTGTTAGTTGTAGTGATGATGGTTCAGTGTCAGTTGTTGTAGTGATGATGGTGCAGTGTTAGAAGTTGTAGTGATGATGGTGCAGTGTTAGTAGTTGTAGTGATGATGGTACAATGTCGTGTTAGTTGTAGTGATAATGGTACAGTGTTAATAGCTGTAGTGATGATGGTACAGTGTTAGTAGCTGTAGTGATGACGGTACAGTGTTAGTAGTTGTAGTGATGATTGTAAACTGTTAGTAGTTATAGTGATGATGGCGCAGTGTTGTGTTAGTTGTAATGATGATACAGTGTTGTGTTAGTAGTTGTAGTGATGGTACAGTGTTAGTTGTTGTGATGGTACAGTGCTAGTAGTTGTAGTGATGATGATGGGACAGTGTTGTGTTAGTAGTTGTAGTGATGATGGTACAGTGTTCGGTTAGTTGTTGTAGTGATGATGGTACAGTGCTCGGTTAGTTGTTGTAGTGATGATGGTACAGTGCTCGGTTAATTGTTGTAGTGATGATGGTACAGTGTTCGGTTAGTTGTTGTAGTGATAATGGTACAGTGTTGTGTTAGTTGTAGTGACGATGGTACAGTGTTCGGTTAGTTGTTGTAGTGATAATGGTACAGTGTTGTGTTAGTTGTAGTGATGATGGTACAGTGTTAGTTGTAGTGAAGATGGAACAGTGTTAGTTGTAGTGATGATGGTACAGTGTTGTGTTACTTGTTGTAGTGATGATGGTACAGTGTTGTGTTACTTGTTGTAGTGATGATGGTGCAGTGTTGTGTTAGTAGTTGTAGTGATGGTACAGTGTTGTGTTAGTAGAAGTGATGATGGTACAGTGTTCGGTTAGTTGTTGTAGTGATGATGGTACAGTATTGTGTTAGTTGTTGTAGTGATGATGGTGCAGTGTTAGAAGTTGTAGTGATGATGGTACAATATAGTGTTAGTTGTAGTGATAATGGTACAGTGTTAATAGCTGTAGTGATAATGGTACAGTGTTAGTAGCTGTAGTGATGACGGTACAGTGTTAGTAGTTGTAGAGATGATTGTAAAGTGTTAGTAGTTATAGTGATGATGGCGCAGTGTTGTGTTAGTTGTAGTGATGGTACAGTGTTGTGTTAGTAGTTGTAGTGATGGTACAGTGTTGTGTTAGTAGTTGTAGTGATGACGGTACAGTGTTAGTAGTTGTAGTGATGATTGTACAGTGTTAGTAGTTGTAGTGATGACGGTACAGTGTTAGTAGTTGTAGTGATGATTGTACAGTGTTAGTAGTTGTAGTGATGACGGTACAGTGTTGTGTTAGTAGTTGTAGTGATGACGGTACAGTGTTAGTAGTTGTAGTGATGACGGTACAGTGTTAGTAGTTGTAGTGATGATTGTACAGTGTTAGCCTCTACCTCCTTGCATTTTGTTGTTACGTATTCCATCATTTCGTTTACTGGCATTCCTACCATTTCTCTGTCCCACTGAACCTCCTGCAGGAAGTTTCTCATTCCCTTGTAGTCACCTCGTTTGTTGTTCGGCTTTTCCCATTTAAATCCTGTTGTCCTCTCCACTTGTAACTCTACTGTGTATTAAAAGCTCAGAACCACGTGGTCACTAGCTACCAGGGGCCTCTCATATGTGGTGTGTGTGTACTCACCTAGTTGTACTCACCTAGTTGTGGTTGCAGGGGTCGAGTCATAGATCCTGGCCCCGCCTCTTCACTGGCCGCTACTGGGTCACTCTCTCTGCGCCATGAGCGTTATCATACCTCTTCTTAAAGCTATGTATGTAGCCTGCCTCCACTACGTCACTTCCTAAACTATTCCACTTCCCGACCACTCTGTGACTGAAGAAATGCTTTCTAACATCTCTGTGATTCATCTGAGTCTTCAACTTCCAACTGTGACCCCTTGTTGCTGTGTCCCATCTCTGGAACATTCTGTCTCTATCCACTTTGTCAATTCCTCTCAGTATCTTATATGTTGTTATCATGTCCCCCCTATCCCTCCTGTCCTCCAGTGTCGTCAGGTCGATTTCCCTTAACTTCTCCTCGTAGGACATACCCCTTAGCTCTGGGACTAGTCTTGTTGCAAACCTTTGCACTTTCTCGAGCTTCTTCACGTGCTTGGCTAGGTGTGGGTTCCAAACTGGTGCTGCGTACTCCAGTATGGGCCTAACGTACAAGGTGTACAGGGTCCTGAACGATTCTTTATTAAGATGTCGGAATGCTGTTCTTAGGTTTGCTAGGAGCCCATATGCTGCAGCAGTTATTTGGTTGATGTGCGCCTCAGGAGATGTACCTGGTGTTATACTCACCCCAAGGTTTTTTTCTTTGATTGAGGTTTGCAGTCTCTGGCCCCCTAGGCTGTACTCCGTCTGCGGTCTTCTTTGCCCTTCCCCAATCTTCATGACTTTGCACTTGGTGGGGTTGAACTCCAGGAGCCAATTGCTGGACCAGGCTTGTAGCCTGTCCAGATCCCTTTGTAGTTCTGCCTGGTCCTCGTCCGACTGAATTCTTCTCATCAGCTTCACATCATCTGCAAACAGGGACACTTCGGAGTCTATTCCTTCCGTCATGTCGTTCACAAATACCAGAAACAGCACTGGTCCCAGGACTGACCCCTGTGGAACCCCGCTCGTCACCGGCGCCCACTCTGACACCTCACCACGTACCGTGACTCGCTGCTGTCTTCCTGACAGGTATTCCCTGATCCATTGTAGTGCCTTCCCTGTTACCCCTGCCTGGTCCTCCAACTTTTGCACTAATCTCTTGTGTGGAACTGTGTCAAACGCCTTATTACAGTCCAAGAATATGCAATCTACCCACCCCTCTCTCTCTTGTCTTATTGCTGTCACCCTGTCGTAGAACTCCAGTAGGTTTGTGACACAGGATTTCCCATCCCTGAAACCGTGCTTGTCATTGTTGATAAGCTCATTCCTTTCTAGGTGCTCCACCACTCTTCTCCTGACTATCTTCTCCATGACCTTGCATGTACTCACCTAGTTGTACTCACCTAGTTGTGGTTGCAGGGGTCGAGTCAAAGCTCCTGGCCCCGCCTCTTCACTGGCCGCTACTGGGTCACTCTCCCTGCGCCATGAGCTTTATCATACCTCTGCTTAAAGCTATGTATAGAGCCTGCCTCCACTACATCGCTTCCTAAACTATTCCACTTCCCGACAACTCTGTGACTGAAGAAATACTTCCTAACATCTCTGTGATTCATCTGAGTCTTCAACTTCCATCTGTGTCCCCTTGTTGTTGTGTCCCATCTCTGGAACATTCTGTCTCTGTCCACTTTGTCAATTCCTCTCAGTATCTTATATGTTGTTATCATGTCTCCCCTATCTCTCCTGTCCTCCAGTGTCGTCAGGTCGATTTCCCTTAACCTCCCCTCGTAGGACATACCCCTTAGCTCCGGGACTAGTCTTGTTGCAAACCTTTGCACTTTCTCGAGCTTCTTCACATGCTTGGCTAGGTGTGGGTTCCAAACTGGTGCTGCATACTCCAATATGGGCCTAACGTACACAGTGTACAGGGTCCTGAACGATTCTTTATTAAGATGTCGGAATGCTGTTCTTAGGTTTGCTAGGCGCCCATATGTGTGTGTGTTGTGTGTGTGTGTGTGTGTGTGTGTGTGTGTGTGTATTTGTGTTTGTGTGTGTGTGTACTCACCTAATTGTGATTGTGTGTGTGTGTACTCACCTAGTTGTACTCACCTAGTTGTGGTTGCATGGGTCGAGACATAGCTCCTGGCCCCGCCTCTTCACTGGCCGCTACTGGGTCACTCTCCCTGCGCCATGAGCTTTATCATACCTCTTCTTAAAGCTGTGTATGGAACCTGCCTCCACTACATCGCTTCCCAAGCTATTCCACTTCCCGACTACTCTGTGACTGAAGAAATACTTCCTAACATCCCTGTGATTCATCTGAGTCTTCAACTTCCAACTGTGTCCCCTTGTTGCTGTGTCCCATCTTTGGAACATTCTGTCTCTGTCAACCTTGTCAATTCCTCTCAGTATTTTATATGTCGTTATCATGTCCCCCCTATCTCTCCTGTCCTCCAGTGTCGTCAGGTCGATTTCCCTTAACCTCTCCTCGTAGGACATACCCCTTAGCTCCGGGACTAGTCTTGTTGCAAACCTTTGCACTTTCTCTAGTTTCTTTACGTGCTTGGATAAATGTGGGTTCCAAACTGGTGCTGCATACTCCAGTATGGGCCTAACGTACACAGTGTACAGGGTCCTTAACGATTCTTTATTAAGATGTCGGAATGCTGTTCTTAGGTTTGCTAGGCGCCCGTATGCTGCAGCAGTTATTTGGTTGATGTGCGCCTCAGGAGATATGCCTGGTGTTATACTCACCCCAAGATCTTTTTCCTTGATTGAAGTTTGTAGTCTCTGGCCCCCTAGACTGTACTCCGTCTGCGGTCTTCTTTGCCCTTCTCCAATCTTCATGACTTTGCACTTGGTTGGGTTGAACTCCAGGAGCCAATTGCTGGACCAGGCTTGCAGCCTATCCAGATCCCTTTGTAGTTCTGCCTGGTCCTCTTCCGATTGAATTCTTCTCATCAACTTCACATCATCTGCAAACAGGGACACTTCGGAGTCTATTCCTTCCGGCATGTCGTTCACAAACACCAGAAACAGCACCGGTCCTAGGACTGACCCCTGTGGAACCCCACTCGTCACCGGCGCCCACTCTGACACCTCGCCACGGACCATGACTCGCTGCTGTCTTCCTGACAGGTATTCCCTGATCCATTGTAGTGCCTTCCCTGTTATCCCTGCCTGGTCCTCCAGCTTCTGCACTAATCTCTTGTGTGGGACTGTGTCAAACGCCTTCTTACAGTCCAAGAATATGCAATCTACCCACCCCTCTCTGTCTTGTCTTTCTGCTGTCACGCTGTCATAGAACTCCAGTAGGTTTGTGACACAGGATTTCCCGTCCCTGAAACCGTGTTGGCCTTCGTTGATAAGCTCATTCCTTTCTAGGTGCTCCACCACTCTTCTCCTGATAATCTTCTCCATGACCTTGCATACTATACATGTCAGTGACACTGGTCTGTAGTTTAGTGCTACGTTTCTGTCTCCTTTTTTAAAAATTGGAACTACATTTGCTGTCTTCCATACCTCTGGTAGTTGCCCTGTTTCGATAGACGTGTTGAAGATTGTTGTTAGGGGTACACATAGCTCCTCTGCTCCCTCTCTCAGGACCCATGGAGAAATGTTGTCCGGCCCCATCGCCTTTGAGGTATCTAGCTCGCTTAGTAGCCTCTTCACTTCCTCCTCAGTTGTGTGTATCGTGTCCAGCACCTGATGGTGTACCCTACCTCTCCTCCTTTCTGGAGGCCCTTCTATTTCCTCTGTGAACACCTCTTTGAATCTCATGTTGAGCTCCTCACACCTTCGTGGTCATTTCTTGTGACCTCCCTCCTTCCTTCCTCAGCCTGATCACCTGGTCCTTGACTGTTGTTCTCCTCCTGATGTGGCTGTACAACAGCTTTGGGTCAGATTTTGCTTTCGCTGCTATGTCATTTTCGTATTGTCTTTGGGCTTCCTTCTTACCTGTGCATATTCATTTCTGGCTCTACGACTGCTCTCTTATTCTCCTGGGTCCTTTGCCTTCTATACTTCTTCCATTCCTGGCACACTTGGTTTTGGCTTCCTGCACCTTTGGGTGAACCATGGGCTCATCCTGGCTTTTCGCTTTTCCTGTTACCCTTTGGTATAAACCTCTCCTCAGCTTCTGTGCAAATTGTTGTCATGTATTCATCATCTCGTTTCCGACTTCCCTGCCAGCTCTGTTCCACTGAACTCCGTGCAGGAAGTTCTTCATGCCCACGTAGCCACCTTTCTTGTAGTTTGGCTTCATTTGTGCAGCCCTTCCCCTGCTTCCCCTCCACTTGTAACTCTACTATGTAGTCGAAGCTTAGAACCATATGATCACTGGCCCAAGGTGGCTTTCATGTGTGATGTCCTCAATATCTGCGCTACTCAGGGTGAATACTAGGTCCAGTCTCGCTGGCTCGTCCTCCCTCTCTCTCTGGTATTGTCCCTTACATGTTGGTACATGAGATTTTCCAGTACCACCTCCATCATTTAGCCCTCCATGTTTCTTGGCCCCCATGTGGTTCTAAGTTCTCCCAATCGATTTCCTTATGGTTGAAGTCGCCCATGATCAGTAGCTTCGCCCTGCTCGCATGAGCCCTTCTGGCCAATTCGGCCAGTGTGTCAACCATCGTTCTATTACTCTCATCATACTCTTGCCTTGGTCTCCTGCTGTTCTGTGGTGGGTTATACATCACTGCAATTATCACCTTTGGACCTCCGGACTGAAGTGTTCCTATTATACAATCTCCTGCTTCTCCTCTGTCCCCTCTCTCCAGCTCATCAAAATCCCATCTGTTTTTGATCAGCAGTGCCACTCCTCCACCCTTTCTGTTCCCTCTGTCTTTCCTCAGGATCTGGGTGTGTGTGTGTGTGTGTGTGTGTGTGTGTGTACTCACCTAGTTGTACTCACCTAGTTGTGGTTGCAGGGGTCGAGTCATAGCTCCTGGCCCCGCCTCTTCACTGGCCGCTACTGGGTCACTCTCCCTGTGCCATGAGCTTTATCATACTTCTTCTTAAAGCTATGTATGGAACCTGCCTCCACTACATCGCTTCCCAAGCTATTCCACTTCCCGACCACTCTGTGACTGACGAAATACTTCCTAACATCCCTGTCATTCATCTGAGTCTTCAACTTCCAACTGTGACTTCTTGTTGTTGTGTCCCATCTCTGGAACATTCTGTCTCTGTTCACCTTGTCAATTCCTCCCAGTATCTTATATGTCGTTGTCATGTCCTCCCTATCCAGTGTGTGTGTGTGTGTGTGTGTGTACTCACGAATTTGTACTTATATATTTTTGGTTGGAAGGGTCGAGTGTATGTGAGGGGGGGGGAGAGATAAGGGGCCATCTAGCAAGTCTTTTAGATGACTGAGTATTAAATATTATTATTCAGAGTAAACTCACCTTGGAAACGTGTAATTCTGGTTTATAGTAGTGGTAGATGGGGACTGTCCTGGGCTTGACATTCTCCACGTCAATGTATCTTATCACTGGTTTATAGTAGTGGTAGATGGGGACTGTCCTGGGCTTGACATTCTCCACATCAATGTATCTTATCACTGGTTTATAGTAGTGGTAGATGGGGACTGTCCTGGGCTTGACATTCTCCACATCAATGTCTCTTATCACTGGTTTATAGTAGTGGTAGATGGGGACTGTCCTGGGCTTGACATTCTCCACATCAATGTCTCTTATCACTGGTTTATAGTAGTGGTAGATGGGGACTGTCCTGGGCTTGACATTCTCCCCATCAATGTCTCTTATCACTGGTTTATAGTAGTGGTAGATGGGGACTGTCCGGGCTTGACATTCTCCACATCAATGTCTCTTATCACTGGTTTATAGTAGTGGTAGATGGGGACTGTCCCGGGCTTGACATTCTCCACATCAATGTCTCTTATCACTGGTTTATAGTAGTCGTAGATGGGGACTGTCCGGGCTACATTCTCCACATCAATGTCTCTTATCACGGGAAGTTTACACGGTGTCCTTGGCAGTTAATT
>WNWK01046418.1:0-14328 GCA_009830355.1 Cherax destructor
GGTTGCATGGTTTCATGCATAGAATGAGAGTGCATCATTGCATAGCGACCTTTCTCACCCTGCACACGGACAGCTCATACACTACCTTCCTTGACCTTAAATCTGCTTTTCATGTAGCCAACCGATATGCAATCATTAGTAAACTTGCCAGAAAAGATGTTGGAGGATGGCTGGATTAAAAGCTATCTGTCTAACAGAAAGTCTTATGTGTTGTTAAAAGGGCATAGAAGTATAACTAAAGACTTTGAATTAGGAACCCCACAGAGAGGTATGCTCAGTCCCACTCTATTCAGTATTTTAATTAATGCCTTACTTAATGCTATGCCTAGCCTGCCCCATCATTATATGATTCACACCACCGGATTCTCCAACACCCACTAAAACATCCTTAACCATGTACTAGCCTCGTGTCATGACCTGGGACTGATAATATCTACTGATAAAACAAAGATAATCAATAGGCGTCCTCCTCGACAGAGAGGCACAGTTCGCCAGATCCAGTTGCATGATGGGTCTCTTCTAGAATATGTAAGAAGATACAGGTATCTAGGTTTTGAGGTCTCACTACTTGGACCTGTTGTAACTACTCAGAAGTTTATTATTTACAGTAATTTACAGGCAGGCCAGAGTAGGCTAGTTAAGTTTGTAAATTTAATCTATTTACAGTAATTTACAGGCAGGCCAGAGTAGGCTAGTTAAGCTTGTAAATTTAATCTATTTACAGGCAGGCCAGAGTAGGCTAGTTAAGCTTGTAAATTTAATCTAATCTACAGGCAGGCCAGGTAGGCTAGTTAAGCTTGTGAGTTTAATTATTTACAGTGATTACAAGTAAGCCATGGTAGGAAACTTGTATATTTAATTAATTACAGTAAATTTGCAAGGTAGCCACAGTTAGGTTAGGCCTCTGCAATATTTATAACAGTTATACCAGCTAGGTTAGATTCAATCTAGTTAACATTTACATTGAATTGCAAAGCTAGATTTAGGCTAGTTGCATACTAATTTCAACAGTTATATAAAGTTATGCTAGGATTTACCTTTTCCAACTAACTACACTGAATTAAACAAGCTAGGCTCAGTTAAGCCAAGCTGAACACACAACATTATTTACTTACTGTTTCATAAGTTGAATTACTGAATTTATTTGTGTTAACCAAGTGAATTTAATTTGCAAAGACTACATATTTTAATGTGTGAATTTATTGTCTTTGACTCATTTTAATTTGTGATTTGTACCAGAGGCTAGCTTAAGTCGTGTAACTATTTACTGATGTGTACAGGGAATTGCTAGGTTAAGCTTTCATAACAACATACAGTTCAGTTGGGTTTGAGGGCTAACAGTGTACATTTTGATTCTGAGTCAAGTCAATATATGTAAAGAAAGTTGTTAAGCTTGTTGAGGAGATTTGGGACCCACTTAATCTCACCTAATATCGTATTGTGTTGTGGGGTGGGCTAATTAAAGTACAAATCAGTGACGCACTCTTAACTAAACCTCAACAATGACGGATGGGACTCAGAAAGGAGCTCTAATTCAGATAAAGCGGTCTATGGGAGCCCACAAGGGACACTTAAACAAGGCATTTAGGGAGTGCTGAGCTGTCAGAGAAAACCCAGATGTAGATTGCGAGGATCTAGGAAGGTGCTTAGAGCTTTTAGAGGAAAGGCTAAAGGCCTTGGAGACCGCCTATCTTTGTTATGAGACAGAAGCCTATGAGACAGGTGAGCCTGAGGATGTTGTCGAGGCAGCTCGGGAGGAATGTGAAGATAAGAGAGCCGAATGTCTAGCAGAGAGGGGCCTCTGCAAAAAGTTAATGAAAACATTGAAGGCTAATACAGCAGGGGCAACAAATAATAGTACAGGGCGCACAGGCCGCCACAGTCCTTCTAGTGTGTTACCCAGATTGCCTACATTGAATTTACCAATGTTCGACGGAACCTTGACAGAGTACATTGCCTTCTGGGATCAGTTTAAATCCCAGACAGATGACAGGGATGATTTGTCGGAAGCCACCAAATTACAGTATTTACGTTCACAACTTAAGGGTAAAGCCCTGGACTTGGTCCTGCATTACCAAACCACTGATATTAATTATCAACATGCCAAGGATCAACTAAAGGATGCGTTTGGCAACACAGAGGAGATAAAGATAGCTATATTTTATCGATTGGTCGATCTTGAGGTTTGCCATCATGACCGTCAGAGCTTAGAGAAGTTACGAATCGAAGTTATGAGCTTGACAAATAGTCTCAAAGATCTATATGATTGGGGTAGCGCAGAATGGATGGTCAGTCAGACGATTCAGAGGAAACTGGCTAGCACTACAGTACATGAGTTACATTTGAAGTATAGGACTAACCGGTTTACAATACAGCAAATTATTGAGGGGTTGGTTTTAGTTTGATATCTTTATTATGCACCCATACCCATCCTGTGGGCGGTAGCCAAAAGATTACAGACGTACATAATGGGTCCAGGGACTGGACCCCAAAGTTTTGATAGCTGAGCAAGTTACAAAGGTAATGAACTAACAAGCTACAAAGGTAATGAACTCACAGGTTACAAAGGTAATGAAACATGTGAGTAAATTTACTTACTTACGTTTATACATGGATACAATCATGAACAAATTATAACGCAATGAACAATTCACTAGTCTACACCCGGTCACAACTGTAATGAGTTCTTGGTGCAAATTTTATTGTTGGGTCACACACACACACATATGCATACACACTTACATATACACATGCACACATACCTTGGGGTGAGTATAACGCCAAGCACGTCTCCGGAGGCACACATCAACCAGATAACTGCGGCAGCATATGTGCGACTGGCAAACCTAAGACTAGCGTTCCGATACCTTAACAAGGACTCATTTAAGACACTGTACACCGTGTACATCAGGCCCATACTAGAATATGCAGCACCAGTCTGGAACCCACACCTGGTCAAGCCCGGTGGTCTGGTGGCTTGAGCTCTCGCTTCACACACGGAGGGCCCGGGTTCGATTCCCGGCGGGTGGAAACATTTCGACGTGTTTCCTTACACCTGTTGTCATGTTCACCTAGCAGCAAATAGGTACCTGGGTTGTTAGTCGACTGGTGTGGGTCGCATCCTGGGGGACAAGATTAAGGACCCCAATGGAAATAAGACAGACAGTCCTCGATGACGCACTGACTTTCTTGGGTTATCCTGGGTGGCTAACCCTCCGGGGTTAAAAATCCGAAGAAATCTTATTAACTAGAGAAAGTGCAAAGGTTTGCGACAAGGTTAGTTCCACAACTCAGGGGTCTGTCCTATGAAGAAAAGCTGAGGGAAATAGGACTAACAACACTGGAGGAAAGAAGGGTCAAAGGAGACATGATAACGACATACAAAATACTGCAGGGAATCGACAAGGTAGACAGTGACAGGATGTTCCAGAGAGGGAACACAGAAACAAGGGGACACAACTGGAAGCTGAAGACTCAGATGAGTCAAAGGGATGTTAGGAAGCATTTCTTCAGCCACAGAGTAGTCAGGAAGTGGAATAGTCTAGAGAAAGACATAGTGGAGGCAGGAATCATACACATTTTAAGACGAGGTATGATGAAGCTCATGGAGCAGGGAGAGCAGATACCCAGTAGCGGGCAGTGCAGAGGCGGGACCAGGAGCTGAGTCTCGACCCCTGCAACCACAATTAGGTGAGTACAATTAGGTGAGTACATACATATACATATATACATACACACACAGGCACACACAACAGGCCCAGCATTCAATCAACATGTGCATAGGACAAAATGGCAATCAGCACGTACACACACACACACACACACACACTTGGCAATGCTTTATTTACAGGGAGCAAAGTCAGGGTATTTTTCAAGAATGGTCTGTAATATACCACTGTGGATAAAATACTTTGACATATGTTGAACATTTCTGAGTGAGTTGTCTCTGAATTCATAAAATTTGTCGCACTCCAGTACATAATGACGCAGGGTGTGACAATAATCCAACTGACAAAGTTTACATTTTGTTTGGTCTATATCTGGTGGTGGTGATTTAACCTGCCAAAGATACTTGTAACCCAGCCGGAGGCAGGCGGTGGTGACATTCAAGAGTCTGCTTATTTTGTTGGATGCACCATAGACATGTGGCTCCTCCTGCATGATAGAATGATGATAGATGGACTGACTGGTGTCAATCTCCCTGAGTCTTAAGTCAATAAAATTCAGTTGAAGTTCTTTTCGTATTATTGTTCTCAAACTGCTAACTGACAAGCCAAGATTGTAATCTACCCCCTCTTTGAAAGCATAAAACTAGACACGTGGGTTGCCGCGCAGCTGTTCACAGCAGTTGTTGGCAGAATGGTGACTGGTCTGAGAAGAACGAACTAGCATATCTCCCGCCTAGGTCAAGTGTGGGGTTGCCAGTTCTCCTTAGCTAACATAACCTAATGTTCGCCTATTGAAGGCCTAAACCTACCTATTTTAAGGTCCTAGGGCTACCTTATTTATATCTAAAGTTGCCTCAATAATCCTAATATTAGTCACTACCTGTACAAACTTACCTAGACCTTTCTAGGAGAGTAAATCTATGAATTAATATGTGCAATCTCACTACCTCCGCCATAAACTCGGAGGACCTACCGGTGGCAGGTTTAAGGCTTCATACGGCTTATTTACCCTGTGGAACTTGAGCTACTCAAAAAAGTTTCCACATCCCCCCCCCCGTGGGCGAAGGTAGACGATAAGTCTACATCAAGTTCACCTTCTGCAAGCCCTTACAGTGGGCCCTGGACACGAGTGCCATCCAGTCACTCTCGCCGAGCAGACTCTGATCTAACTTCGACTGTCCAGCTTCCGCTGTGTGGACCTCTTAACACCCTTTCCGTTAACTTTAATGTCTTTCACATGTCTAGCCTTGTCTGAGCAGCTTCGTACTTTCCCACCCAGTGGCTCATATGCCCTGGTAGCCCTTCTTCCCACTGATACGAAGTTCCCTGGGTTTAATGACAATCTATCTCCCTCTTTAGGTACCCCATAAAAGTGTCTCCCCAAGGTGGCTGAGTGTCTGTCACTCTCTACTTGGTTTGGCTTACCTGGCGGTTCATCGTGTACACTAATATACATTATCACTACTCCCACAGCTATCGTGGTGTCAGCTTTCTCCCTCTCTGACGTTGAAGGGAATTCATGTGGAATTCTGCCACCGATGGATGATATATCCTACTGGGGATCTGTATAAACCAATTCCTTCCTTAATAGTCCTTCGTGTAGACAGGAAGTCATCTAGATAGTTGGCTCCCACCAGGATACCTACATTTCTGACTGTGTCAGTGGTAATTCCCTGGTCTGCCAGCTTCACACCAAGGTCTTTCAATCGCTTGGCGGCTGCAGCAAGACCTCTGGTCGTAATTGCCGCAGGTAACGTCTTTACTACTAAAGCTGTAATATTTCTGCTATGTCCTCCCAATTTAACAGTGACATCTGTTGTGATAAAAACACAGGCCTCATTTCTAGGCTTTATTGAACACAAAATCCATGGTACATGTCTGCAACAGAAGAAAATACATCTAATGACTGCTGCTGCAGGACAGGTGATGTAAGGTGCATATGTCCTCAGAAAAGCTATAGCTACTGGCGACATATTTAAGCTTACCATGTAATCTGCATCACGAATGTATTTGTGTAAGAGAGAGACCACACGCCATGCTGGGCCATCTCCGTACTGTTTGTTGTTATTGTAAGGGGCCCCCTGAGGTGGTGCAGTATTGTGTCCTGCTGCGGCTCTCCACAAGAGCGGTATCACTACAATCTCCCCCTTCTAAAATATCAGATACAGTAATCCTCCAAACGGTTAGGTGGGTGACGTGTACGTCCAGACCTTCGTAGCCCTTGAGCCTCTTCACCGGGTTCGGTATTTTCTAGCGGGGTTTGACTATCTGCTGGAGCGGCATCCTCTATTTCAATAGGGGTAGCCTGAAAAGGCTTCCTGGAGAAACCGAAGCATCTTTCGCAACATCTATTGGTGTATCTTGAGATTCCGCACTAACATTGGTTTCAACTGGGGCTAAGTGTCTTGTAGATACAGTAGTCTCTTCACCATTTTGGTAGCGAATGTGGGCATAATGCGGATTAGCTTGTAGGAGCTCTACCTCTTCCACTAAAGGATCCGTCTTGTTCATCCTACGGTGACTCTTCAGGAGAATGGGTCCAGGGTGACATAACCAGGTGGGCATGGAGGCTCCCGTAGAGGAACGACGTGAATAGTTGAAGAGTTTCTCATGAGGGGTAGCATTAGTAGCTGTGCACAGCAATGATCTAATAGAGTGAAGGGCATCAGGTAAGACAGTCTGCCAGTGTTGAACCGGTAGATTGCGAGATTTCAGTGTCATTGTAACTGACTTCCATATAGTACCATTGAACCGCTCCACTTGACCATTGCCTTGAGGGTTGTAGCTTGTTGTTCTGCTGCAAGCAATCCCTTTGTTAGCCAAAAACTCATGAAGTTCATTACTCATGAACGAGGATCTTCTGTCTGAATGGATATAGGCCGGCATACCAAAAATAGCGAATAACTGGGAAAGACAACTGATGACAGTTGAAGCAGTCATATTTGCACAGGGGAACACAAAAGGAAACCTAGAATATTCATCTACTATGTTAAGGAAATACCTATTCTGGTTTATGCTTGGTAGAGGTCCTTTGAAATCTATATTCAGTCTCTCGAAAGGCTGGGTGGCTTTTATGAGATGAGTTTTCTCTGGCTGGTGAAAGTTTGGCTTGCACTCTGCACATACTCTGCATGATCTGATCACTTGTCGCACCTCTTCCACTGAGTAGGGCATATTCTTAGATTTAACAAAATGATACAGGCGTGTAACTCCTGGGTGACACAAGGCCTTGTGGAGCTCTGAGAGTGATTGCAAATCATGACATGCTGCTCCACAGTGGGACCTAGAGAATGCATCAGGTGAAATGTTTTCTTCACCCGGTCGATACAGAATATCAAAGCTATAACATGATAGTTCCATCCTCCAGCGTAATATATTGTCATTCTTGATCTTACTTTTGTGCTTCTTGTCAAACATATACATCACGGACCGTTGGTCAGTCCTTACAGTGAAATGTCTGCCTGTTAAATAATGCCTCCAGTGGCGAACTGCTTCTATGATGGCCTGGGCTTCCTTTTCTACAGCAGCATAGCACTTCTCTGATCCTTGAAAAGTTCTTGAAAAGAAAGCAACGGGACGTCCTGCCTGAGATAGGACTGCAGCAATGGCAACTTCAGATGCATCCGTTTCCACCTCGAATGGTAGGGACTCATCAATGGCCTGAACTACTGAGTTTTCAATATCCTGTTTGAGAGTATTGAAAGCAGTTTCTGCTTCCTTTGTCACAGGAAATATCGTGGTAGCACTCAGTGGGCGAACTTTACTTGAATAGTTGTAGATCCACTGTGAGTAATAAGCAAAAAGACCAAGAGTTCTTTGGAGTGACTTTTTGTCTTGGGGCATTGGAAGTTCCGTAGAGGTCGAAGTCTTTCAGGGTCTGGGGATATTGCACCTCCTTCCACCACATAACCAAGGATGTTAAGCCTTTTAGTGGAAAAAGTGCACTTTTCTTCATTGTAACTGATATTTTCTTCTTGGCAGCTTCCAAAAACTTATCAAGGTTTGCATCATGTTCCTCCTGGGTCTTGCCACAAATGGTAACATTATCTAAATATGCATAAGTTCCCATAAGTTGTTCTTCCTGAATGAGTGAATCCATAATTCGTTGGAAACAGGCTACCCCATTGGTAACCCCAAAAGGGACTCTGGTAAACTGATAGAGGCCGTCACTAGCCTGAAACGCTGTGTATGGTTTATCTTCATTCCTTATAGGGACTTGATGATAGGCACTTCGTAGATCAATTGTGCTAAACACATAGTACTGAGCAATTTTGTTCACTGTATCATCAATTCGAGGTAGAGGGTACCCATCAAGAAGTGTAAATTTGTTGATTGTCTCAGAATAGTCGATAGCCAGCCTCCGTTTCCTATAATCATCCTTGACAACAACGACCTGTGCACGCCACGGAGAATTACTTGGTTCTATAATACCCTCCTTCAGCAGCCTCTGAGTTTCTTTCTCAATGAACATCCTATCTTCATAAGAATAGCGGCGTGACTTAGCTGATATAGGATGACAATCCGCAGTAAGATTCGCAAACAGCTTTGGTGGGTCTACCCTTAAAGTGCTAAGACCACAGACAACGAGAGGAGGCAGTTCACCTCCATATGTTAAGGTAACACTACCATGACGCTTCTGAAAGTCCTGACCAAGGATCACATCAGAGCACAGTTGTGGCAGAACAGCTAAATGTACATCTTGATAATACCTGCCATTAACTCTAAGGTTTACCTTACAAAACCCTAACGTCTGAATAGAGAGAGATGTTGATGCCATGGAAACGGTACCTGATGAGTGATGTACCGTCAAGGAGTGGCGTTTAACTACGTCAAGGTTGATGAAACTCTCTGAGCTGCCACTGTCAATCAGACCATCTACTTCTGTTCCTTTGATGAACACTTTCACGACTGCCTTGACAGTGAATTTGGAGCAGCCGCAGAAGTCACTGTTGCTAGAGTCGCCTGGTCGGAATGCATAGAAGCACTAGCTCTTGTTGATGTATTAGCACGACATACTTTAGCAAAGTGACCTTTCTTATGGCATTGATGGCACATTGCTTCACGAGCCGGACACTTTGGACGTGGATGTCTTGAAAAACCACAAAAGAAACACTTTGTGCCTGCAGCTGCTGTCACTGAAGCAGGTTCCACGGTAACCTCATTAAAAGAGTCTTGGTCGGGAGTTACAGCACTTACCACTCGAGAAGGCTGGGTAGTACTGTACACTTCAGAATTCTTCTGAGCTGAATCTAATGATCTTGCCTGGTCAAGGGTAGTGGCTAAGTCCAGAGTTTTATTCTCCAATAAACGCTGCCTTATTATTGGTGATTGCAGGCCACTGATAAAAGCATCCCCAATGGACTCTTCACAATACTGAGAAGCTGTCACCGCTCGGAAGTTACAGTCCTTACCTAATATTTTCAATGCTTGAAAGTATTCCTCTAAGGATTCACCAATCTGCTGGCGGCGAGTTGCAAGACGATATCGTGCAAAGATTTCATTTGTGGGCTTAATATACTGAGACTTGAGGGCATTGATAGCATCTTCATAGGTATTACACTCAGAAATAACCTCATAGATTTTAGGTGACACAAAGTTGATGAGCAGGCTTAGTTTATCTAGATCTTCCTGAGGAAAGGCTCTCAAGAAGTTTTCGAAAGTCTTAAACCAGTGCTTCCATTCCTGAGCAGCCGTTGATACACTGGGGTCAGAATCTAGCCTCTCAGGTTTCAGTAAACGCTCCATTTTGCTGTGTAGTCTAGCTCAGAATCGCCACCAGGTAGCCCAGGATATTTGTGTTCAATAAATTGTTGTGATAAAAACACAGGCCTCATTTCTAGGCTTTATTGAACACAAAATCCATGGTACATGTCTGCAACAGAAGAAAATACATCTAATGACTGCTGCTGCAGGACAGGTGATGTAAGGTGCATATGTCCTCAGAAAAGCTATAGCTACTATCGACATATTTAAGCTTACCATGTAATCTGCATCACGAATGTATTTGTGTAAGAGAGAGACCACACGCCATGCTGGGCCATCTCCGTACTGTTTGTTGTTATTGTAAAGGGGCCCCTGAGGTGGTGCAGTATTGTGTCCTGCTGCGGCTCTCCACAAGAGCGGTATCACTACAGCTTCCTTTTCTACAGCAGCATAGCACTTCTCTGATCCTTGAAAAGTTCTTGAAAAGAAAGCAACGGGACGTCCTGCCTGAGATAGGACTGCAGCAATGGCAACTTCAGATGCATCCGTTTCCACCTCGAATGGTAGGGACTCATCAATGGCCTGAACTACTGAGTTTTCAATATCCTGTTTGAGAGTATAGAAAGCAGTTTCTGCTTCTTTTGTCACAGGAAATATCGTGGTAGCACTCAGTGGGCGAACTTTACTTGAATAGTTGTAGATCCACTGTGAGTAATAAGCAAAAAGACCAAGAGTTCTTTGGAGTGACTTTTGTCTTGGGGCATTGGAAGTTCCCGTAGAGGTCGAAGTCTTTCAGGGTCTGGGGATATTGCACCTCCTTCCACCACATAACCAAGGATGTTAAGCCTTTTAGTGGAAAAAGTGCACTTTTCTTCATTGTAACTGATATTTTTCTTCTTGGCAGCTTCCAAAAACTTATCAAGGTTTGCATCATGTTCCTCCTGGGTCTTGCCACAAATGGTAACATTATCTAAATATGCATAAGTTCCCATAAGTTGCTCTTCCTGAATGAGTGAATCCATAATTCGTTGGAACCAGGCTACCCCATTGGTAACCCCAAAAGGGACTCTGGTAAACTGATAGAGGCCGTCACTAGCCTGAAACGCTGTGTATGGTTTATCTTCATTCCTTATAGGGACTTGATGATAGGCACTTCGTAGATCAATTGTGCTAAACACATAGTACTGAGCAATTTTGTTCACTGTATCATCAATTCGAGGTAGAGGGTACCCATCAAGAAGTGTAAATTTGTTGATTGTCTCAGAATAGTCGATAGCCAGCCTCCGTTTCCTATAATCATCCTTGACAACAACGACCTGTGCACGCCACGGAGAATTACTTGGTTCTATAATACCCTCCTTCAGCAGCCTCTGAGTTTCTTTCTCAATGAACATCCTATCTTCATAAGAATAGCGGCGTGACTTAGCTGATATAGGATGACAATCCGCAGTAAGATTCGCAAACAGCTTTGGTGGGTCTACCCTTAAAGTGCTAAGACCACAGACAACGAGAGGAGGCAGTTCACCTCCATATGTTAAGGTAACACTACCATGACGCTTCTGAAAGTCCTGACCAAGGATCACATCAGAGCACAGTTGTGGCAGAACAGCTAAATGTACATCTTGATAATCCCTGTCATTAACTCTAAGGTTTACCTTACAAAACCCTAACGTCTGAATAGAGAGAGATGTTGATGCCATGGAAACGGTACCTGATGAGTGATGTACCGTCAAGGAGTGGCGTTTAACTACGTCAAGGTTGATGAAACTCTCTGAGCTGCCACTGTCAATCAGACCATCTACTTCTGTTCCTTTGATGAACACTTTCACAACTGCCTTTGACAGTGAATTTGGAGCAGCCGCAGAAGTCACTGTTGCTAGAGTCGCCTGGTCGGAATGCATAGAAGCACTAGCTCTTGTTGATGTATTAGCACGACATACTTTAGCAAAGTGACCTTTCTTATGGCATTGATGGCACATTGCTTCACGAGCCGGACACTTTGGACGTGGATGTCTTGAAAAACCACAAAAGAAACACTTTGTTGATGCAGCTGCTGTCACTGAAGCAGGTTCCACGGTAACCTCATTAAAAGAGTCTTGGTCGGGAGTTACAGCACTTACCACTCGAGAAGGCTGGGTAGTACTGTACACTTCAGAATTCTTCTGAGCTGAATCTAATGATCTTGCCTGGTCAAGGGTAGTGGCTAAGTCCAGAGTTTTATTCTCCAATAAACGCTGCCTTATTATTGGTGATTGCAGGCCACTGATAAAAGCATCCCTGATGGACTCTTCACAATACTGAGAAGCTGTCACCGCTCGGAAGTTACAGTCCTTACCAAATATTTTCAATGCTTGAAAGTATTCCTCTAAGGATTCACCAATCTGCTGGCGGCGAGTTGCAAGACGATATCGTGCAAAGATTTCATTTGTGGGCTTAATATACTGAGACTTGAGGGCATTGATAGCATCTTCATAGGTATTACACTCAGAAATAACCTCATAGATTTTAGGTGACACAAAGTTGATGAGCAGGCTTAGTTTATCTAGATCTTCCTGAGGAAAGGCTCTCAAGAAGTTTTCGAAAGTCTTAAACCAGTGCTTCCATTCCTGAGCAGCCGTTGATACACTGGGGTCAGAGTCTAGCCTCTCAGGTTTCAGTAAACGCTCCATTTTGCTGTGTAGTCTAGCTCAGAATCGCCACCAGGTAGCCCAGGATATTTGTGTTCAATAAATTGTTGTGATAAAAACACAGGCCTCATTTCTAGGCTTTATTGAACACAAAATCCATGGTACATGTCTGCAACAGAAGAAAATACATCTAATGACTGCTGCTGCAGGACAGGTGATGTAAGGTGCATATGTCCTCAGAAAAGCTATAGCTACTTGCGACATATTTAAGCTTACCATGTAATCTGCATCACGAATGTATTTGTGTAAGAGCGAGACCACACGCCATGCTGAGCCATCGCCGTACTGTTTGTTGTTATTGTTAGGGGCCCCCTGAGGTGGTGCCGTATTGTGTCCTGCTGCGGCTCTCCACAAGAGCGGTATCACTACACTACCGCCCACAGGATGGGTATGGGGTGCATAATAAAGATATCAAACTAACTAACTGAAGGGTAGAGGCCCAGTTATTGATGCGTGCTCCAATTTCTTTAAGAGAGCCATCACTCTGTATGACAACAGCAGCACTACCAGCTGCACCAGTGGATTGGTGAACAGAACCATCAACGTAAATAATTTGTGAGAGAGTGTGCTGTTTGGCTAAATTATCAATACAGTTTAAGGCATCATGTTTGGCTTCAAGGCGAAGCTTTGGTTGTGATTTAAGAAGTAGTTTGGGGGGAAATGGAGGGATGGTAGTTTGGAATGGGGTAATATTCCATGGAGCGGAGAAGTGCCGCTGTTGCCTTACTTGCCACAGATCATGTATCTGATTCATGCGGAGGTCGGTTCCAGTTTTTTCGATCCATCTGGAGGGATGTTCACCAGTGCTGAGGAAAGTTTGGAGGGCTTCTGTGCATGGGTTTGAATGGGCTTGCCTGAGCATATTAACCCAAATTAGGATATTTCTTTCAGTAACACGATCTCTGATGCTTGGAATATCAAGTTCTTTCTGCATATTTAAAATTTTGGCAGTACGAGGGCATCCTAAAATGATTCTCATTGCTTCGTTCTGCAGTTTTTCCAACCCTCCAAGCTTCCAGTCAGACACAAGAGCAAGTAGTGGGGCAGCATAATCAACTAATAATATAATAAAAGCAAGATACATCATTTTCACAATTTTAACATTAGCACCATACCTGGGGTGAAACCCTGCCACAACTCTAAGTGCTCTCGGCCTTTCTTTGTACCGACTAGTATAATTTTACCGCGGTTATCCCCGTTGAGGCGTGTGAGAAAACTTGACCCACTCTTGGTCGCATCCTAGGGGTACCTTCGATATTCTCACTCTAAATCCACATCTATCCTTGACCAGTTTATTAAGAATGAGTAACACCAAGTCAGGGAACGCCCAAGTCTTATGATGTTGTGGATGTTGTAGTGATACCGCTCTTGTGGAGAGCCGCAGCAGGACACAATACTGCACCACTGTAGTGATACCGCTCTTGTGGAGAGCCGCAGCAGGACACAATACGGCACCACCTCAGGGGGCCCCTAACAATAACAACAAACAGTACGGCGATGGCCCAGCATGGCGTGTGGTCTCGCTCTTACACAAATACATTCGTGATGCAGATTACATGGTAAGCTTAAATATGTCGCCAGTAGCTATAGCTTTTCTGAGGACATATGCACCTTACATCACCTGTCCTGCAGCAGCAGTCATTAGATGTATTTTCTTCTGTTGCAGACATGTACCATGGATTTTGTGTTCAATAAAGCCTAGAAATGAGGCCTGTGTTTTTATCACAACAATTTATTGAACACAAATATCCTGGGCTACCTGGTGGCGATTCTGAGCTAGACTACACAGCAAAATGGAGCGTTTACTGAAACCTGAGAGGCTAGACTCTGACCCCAGTGTATCAACGGCTGCTCAGGAATGGAAGCACTGGTTTAAGACTTTCGAAAACTTCTTGAGAGCCTTTCCTCAGGAAGATCTAGATAAACTAAGCCTGCTCATCAACTTTGTGTCACCTAAAATCTATGAGGTTATTTCTGAGTGTAATACCTATGAAGATGCTATCAATGCCCTCAAGTCTCAGTATATTAAGCCCACAAATGAAATCTTTGCACGATATCGTCTTGCAACTCGCCGCCAGCAGATTGGTGAATCCTTAGAGGAATACTTTCAAGCATTGAAAATATTAGGTAAGGACTGTAACTTCCGAGCGGTGACAGCTTCTCAGTATTGTGAAGAGTCCATCAGGGATGCTTTTATCAGTGGCCTGCAATCACCAATAATAAGGCAGCGTTTATTGGAGAATAAAACTCTGGACTTAGCCACTACCCTT
>WNWK01046419.1:0-14328 GCA_009830355.1 Cherax destructor
CTGTGACCAGGCCTCATGTTGGACCAGAGCCTGATCAACCAGGCTGTTACTGCTGGCCGCACGCAGTCCAACGTACGAACCACAGCCTGGCTGGTCAGGTACCGACTTTAGGTGCCTGTCCAGTGCCTGCTTGAAGACAGCCAGGGTTTGTTGGTAATCCCCTGATGTATGCTGGGAGGCAGTTGAACAATCTTGGGCCCCTGACACTTATTGTGTTGTCCCTCAACGTGCTAGTGGCACCCCTGCTCTTCATTGGGGGGATGTTACATCGCCTGCCGAGTCTTTTGCTTTCGTAGGGAGTGATTTCCGTGTGCAAGTTTGGTACTAATCCCTCGAGAATTTTCCATGTGTATACAATAATGTATCTCTCCCGTCTGCGCTCCAGAGAGTACAGGTTTAGGAACTTCAAGCGTTCCCAGTAGTTGAGGTGGTTTATCGCACCTATGCGTGCGGTGAAGGTTCTCTGCACATTTTCAAGGTCAGCAATTTCACCCGCCTTGAAAGGTGCAGTTAGTGTGCAGCAATATTCCAGCCTAGATAGAACAAGCGATCTGTAAAGTGTCAACATGGGCTTGGCATCCCTGGTTTTGAAGGTTCTCATTATCCATCCTGTCATTTTTCGAGCAGATGCAATTGCTACTTTGTTATGGTCCTTGAAGGTGAGATCCTCTGACATGATCACTCCCAGGTCTTTGACATTAGTTTTTCGCTCTATTGTGTGGTTGGAATTAGTTTTGTACTCTGATGAGATTTTAATTTCTTCACGTTTTCCGTATCTGAGTAATTGAAATTTCTCATCATTGAACTTCATATTGTTTTCTGCAGCCCATTTAAAGATTTGGTTTATGTCTGCTTGGAGTCTTGCAGTGTCTTCAACGGTGGACACTGTCATGCAGATTCGGGTGTCATCTGCAAAGGAAGACACGGCACTGTGGCTTATATCCCTGTCAATGTCTGATATGAGGATGAGGAATAGGATGGGAGCAAGTACTGTGCCTTGTGGAACAGAGCTTTTCATAGTAGCTGCCTCAGACTTTACTCTGTTGACTACTACTCTTTGTGTTCTACGTGTTAGGAAATTATAGATCCATCTACCAACTTTTCCTGTTATTCCTTTATCACGCATTTTGTGTGCTATTACACCATGGTCACACTTGTCAAAGGCTTTTGCAAAATCTGTGTATATAACATCTGCATTCTGTTTATCTTCTAGAGCATCCAGGACCTTGTCGTAGTGGTCCAGTATTATAATTATTATTATTATTATTATTATTATTATTATAATTATAATTATTATTATTATAAATATTATTATTGTTTAAATTGTCAATTTTAAAGGTAATATTGGTGTCTGTGAACTAAACCGGAGATAAATTTCTGTTGACAAATAAATACATAACAGTATTTATCTTAATTGGGTTATGCTAGGAGAAATCTACATAATGTTTATTTATGTGCACATATGTTCTCAAGACCTTTGTAGAAAAAATATTAATCTTATTTACACAAAGTATTAATAAAACTTTACTGACGTACTTAAACCTTAATTGCTGGTAAATCTTACTTAGATAAAAGTTTGGATTTATTTTGGCTGTGTTAATTCTAATTTACCTTTTTTTAGGATTCAACTGGGAGATATTGAAATGTTATCATCGTGTAATTTATGAGGGACTCATCCAGTTCAACACTGGTAAACTGATATTGCAAATTCTGAGCAACTTAAAATTTAACGAGTTGGTGTATTTTAGGATTTTCGTCTTTCTGAAATAGCAAGAAAATGCCTCTTCAGTTTGGTTTCAAGACTGACGTTTCTTAAGTGGCTGTTTTGAATTCCAATTTGGCTATATCCTAATCTGCCATTTTATTGAAGAAATTGGAATTTTAATGTCCATGGGATAACTTGTGACTACCAAATCTGATTCGCTTCAAATCTTCAGTGCTAATATTCCACTGTATTAGAAGCTTATGCTGCACTATACAGTAATCTTTCTCAAGCTATGGCACACAGGGGACTGAGTTTGTAACATATATATGATACCTTCCTCACACCACAAAGACCAGAATATATATAGTTATATTTTTGTATCTGGTAAGTTAAATAAATTTGTGCTTATTAAGGATACAGTAAGACTCATTTTTATAAAGAGGAAATATTTTAATACAAAAATAATATGTATTTACATATATACAATTGACTAGTACTAAATAACATGTGGCAGCAGATATGTGACACAACCAGCTACCATTGTTTGCCAACACAGTACAATTATAACATATAATATTATTATTATTATTATTAATATTAACTATAGGTGGTGTTTTGTTTGTCAGAAAAGTATCTAGAGCAATGATTCTAGTTTGTGTGTAGGCAGTGTTGGTAGCTCTGATGTTTGTGTGTAGGCAGTGTTGGTAGCTCTGATGTTTGTGTGTAGGCAGTGTTGGTAGCTCTGATGTTTGCGTGTAGGCAGTGTTGGTAGCTCTGATGTTTGTGTGTAGGCAGTGTTGGTAGCTCTGATGTTTGTGTGTAGGCAGTGTTGGTAGCTCTGATGTTTGTGTGTAGGCAGTGTTGGTAGCTCTGATGTTTGTGTGTAGGCAGTGTTGGTAGCTCTGATGTTTGTGTGTAGGCAGTGTTGGTAGCTCTGATGTTTGTGTGTAGGCAGTGTTGGTAGCTCTGATGTTTGTGTGTAGGCAGTGTTGGTAGCTCTGATGTTTGTGTGTAGGCTTTGTTGGTAGCTCTGATGTTTGTGTGTAGGCAGTGTTGGTAGCGCTGATGTTTGTGTGTAGGAAGTGTTGGTAGCTCTGATGTTTGTGTGTAGGCAGTGTTGGTAGCTCTGATGTTTGTGTGTAGGCAGTGTTGGTAGCTCAGATTAATAATGTGTTACCAACATAGGATGGTTTTAACAATAGTTTTAGTAGGTAGTGTTTGTGTACATAGTATAACTTGTAGGATTAGGGTGAATTTACAAATGTGATGATTCTTATGTATGTGTGTGGGTATGTGTCTGTAGGTATGTGTGGGTATGTGTCTGTAGGTATGTGTGGGTATGTGTCTGTAGGTATGTGGGTGGGTATGGAGAAAAATAATCAGTATATCACCAGGGCTGGTTAGTCATCACTACTGTGTGTAGGTCATCACTACTAAGTCTTAGTTATCACTACTGTGTGTAGGTCATCACTACTGTGTCTTAGTCATCACTACTGTGTCTTAGTCATCACTACTGTGTGTTGGTCATCACTACTGTGTGTTGGTCATCACTACTGAGTGTTGGTCATCACTACTGTGTGTTAGTCTTCACTACTGTGTCTTAGTCATCACTACTGTGTGTTGGTCATCACTACTGTGTGTTGGTCATCACTACTGAGTGTTGGTCATCACTACTGTGTGTTAGTCATCACTACTGTGTGTTAGTCATCACTACTGTGTGTAGGTCATCACTACTGTGTGTTAGTCATCACTACTATGTGTTAGTCATCACTACTGTGTGTTATTCATCACTACTGTGTGTAGGTCATCACTACTGTGTGTTAGTCATCACTACTGTGTGTTAGTCATCACTACTGTGTGTAGGTCATCACTACTGTGTGTTAGTCATCACTACTGTGTTAGTCATCACTACTGTGTGTTAGTCATCACTACAGTGTGTTGGTCATCACTACTGTGTGTTAGTCATCACTACTGTGTGTTAGTCATCACTACTGTGTGTTAGTCATCACTACTGTGTGTTAGTCATCACTACTATGTGTTAGTCATCACTACTGTGTTGGTCATCACTACTGTGTGTTGGTCATCACTACTGTGTGTAGATCATCACTACTGTGTGTAGGTCATCACTACTGTGTGTAGGTCATCACTACTGTGTGTTGGTCATCACTACTGTGTGTAGGTCATCACTACTGTGTGTAGGTCACCACTACTGTGTGTTAGTCATCACTACTGTGTGTAGGTCATCACTACTGTGTGTAGGTCATCACTACTGTGTGTAGGTCATCACTACTGTGTTAGTCATCACTACTGCGTGTAGGTCATCACTACTGCGTGTAGGTCATCACTACTGTGTGTAGGTCATCACTACTGTGTGTAGGTCATCACTACTGTGTGAAGGTCATCACTACTGTGTGTTAGTCATCACTACTGTGTGTAGGTCATCACTACTGAGTGTAGGTCATCACTACTGTGTAGGTCATCACTACTGTGTGTTAGTCATCACTACTGTGTGTTGGTTATCACTAGGGTGTGTTGGTCATCACTAGGGTGTGGTGGTCATCACTAGGGTGTAGTGGTCATCACTAGGGTGCGCTGGTCATCACTAGGGTGTGGTGGTCATCACTACGGTGTAGTGGTCATCACTAGGGTGTGGCGGTCATCACTAGGGTGTGGTGGTCATCACTAGGGTGTGGTGGTCATCACTAGGGTGTGGTGGTCATCACTAGGGTGTAGTGGTCATCACTAGGGTGTGGTGGTCATCACTAGGGTGTAATGGTCATCACTAGGGTGTGGTGATCATCACTAGGGTGTGGTCATCACTAGGGTGTGGTGGTCATCACTAGGGTGTGTTGGTCATCACTAGGGTGTGCTGGTCATCACTAGGGTGTGCTGGTCATCACTAAGGTGTACTAGTCTATCACAAGGAGGTATTAGTTATCACTGCCACTAGTATGAGACTATATCCTGTGTGAGATGTTTCCTATTAGAGTGAGAACCATTAGTGAAGGTGAGTAATATAAGTGAGAGATGTCTCATTAATGTGAAGTTTATCTAGGATGAGAGAGGATGTTACTAAAGTGATGTCTACATGACACTTCAGAAATTAAGAAGTAACTGTAGTCTTCTACAGCAAGAACCTGACTGTTTCACTCATCTTGTTGACACCAGTGATGAGTTGCCACCCTTAATGATACGAACTGTGAGGACACAGCCACATAACCATGATAAGAACTGTGAGGACACAGCCACATAACCATGATAAGAACTGTGAGGACACAGCCACATAACCATGATAAGAACTGTGAGGACACAGCCACATAACCATGATAAGAACTGTGAGGACACAGCCACATAACCATGATACAAACTGTAGGATCACTTCATATAGCTAATTTGTTAGGATTAAAGTCTATCGACTGTATGAAGGAATTTATGGTTACAATTTACCAATAAACTAACATCAAGAATACTTTAAATTAAAATAAAGATTAAAGTAAACTAAGTTTATATTCATTTTTAGTATTTATACCTAATGATCATTCACTAATAAGTCACAAATCAGAGACTGGTCTTTAGATGACCATCTCAGTCTATGCTGGACTCTTACCAGGTCATAACCAATGATTCAGGATGGAACAAAATGCTTGATGATTTATTTTCAATTTGTGAGTTAGCTTAGAAGTGTTCCATCTATGGTATTGTCATAGTCGTTCTTACATTCTCATAACTTGACAGTCGTGGTTCCTCCACTGCTCAGTATGTCACTTTCTTCACTCTAGGAAAAGTGAGGTGTTAATTGGTGGCCTGATCTCTCAGTTCACGTACTAGAGTGGTGGGTGATGTAATCTAGAGTGGTGAGTGTATTAGTTCACGTACTAGAGTGGTGGGTGTACTGGTCACATACTAGAGTGGTGAGTGTATTGGTCACGTACTAGAGTGGTGGGTGTATTGGTCACGTACTAGAGTGGTGGGTGTATTGGTCACGTACTAGTGGTGGGTGTATTGGTCACGTACTAGTGTTGGGTGTATTAGTCACGTACTAGAGTGGTGGGTGTATTGGTCACGTACTAGAGTGTGGGTGTATTGGTCACGTACTAGTGGTGGGTGTACTGGTCACGTACTAGTGGTGGGTGTACTGGTCACGTACTAGTGGTGGGTGTACTGGTCACGTACTAGTGGTGGGTGTACTGGTCACGTACTAGTGTTGGGTGTATTGGTCACGTACTAGAGTGGTGGGTGTATGGTCACGTACTAGTGTGGGTGTATTGGTCACGTACTAGTGGTGGGTGTACTGGTCACGTACTAGAGTGGTGGGTGTATTGGTCACGTACTAGTGGTGGGTGTACTGGTCACGTACTAGTGGTGGGTGTACTGGTCACGTACTAGTGGTGGGTGTATTGGTCACGTACTAGGTGGGTGTACTGTCACGTACTAGTGGTGGGTGTACTGGTCACGTACTGAGTGGTGGGTGTATTGTCACGTACTAGTGGTGGTGTATGGTCACGTATAGTGGTGGGTGTATGGTCACGTACTAGGTGGTGGGTGTACTGGTCACGTACAGTGGTGGGTGTACTGGTCACGTACTAGTGGTGGGTGTACTGGTCACGTACTAGTGGTGGGTGTACTGGTCACGTACTAGTGGTGGTGTATTGGTCACGTACTAGAGTGGTGGGTGTATTGGTCACGTACTAGAGTGGTGGGTGTATTGGTCACGTACTAGAGTGGTGGGTGTATTGGTCACGTACTAGAGTGGTGGGTGTATTGGTCACGTACTAGAGTGGTGGGTGTATTGGTCACGTACTAGAGATTTTACGAGAGGTTCCCTGGAGATGATGTCAGTGGTTACCATCCCTGTGGTGCAGTCACTGACAAGGTATCTTGGTTGGTGGCCTGATTAACCAGGCTATTGGTGCTATCCACATACAGTTCAATATAGAAACCACAGCTGAACTTATCCTAAACCAGCTTGAGAACTTGTCAAGTTTCCTCTTGCACAGAGGGTTTTTGTTTAATTTTCCTTATACAGTGAAACCTGGTCACGAACGCTTCCGAACACGAACAAATCAGTTCACGACCAAAAAATTCGCAAAATTTTTGCATCTGGTCACAAACATAATCGGGTGCCAAACAAACACGGCCGCGCCAATTTTCACATTCCGAGCCATTTTTTCGCATGCGCCAATTTTCTCCACTTCCTGTTGTTTGTGTACACCTAACTCTGTTATTTAAGTTTTTTCTCTATTAAACTGTGCATTATTTTGTATATTTAAGAATTTTTAAAACTTTGATTATTTTTTCTGTGCTTAAAACTCTTAGGACTCGTGCAATGTTAGTTTTCTCTGTTGTTCAAGGTTTTCTCAGTGTTATTCAAGGTTTTCTCAGTGTTATTCAAGGTTTTCTCAGTGTTATTCAAGGTTTTCTCAGTGTTATTCAAGGTTTTCTCAGTGTTATTCAAGGTTTTATCAGTGTTATTCAAGGTTTTCTCAGTGTTATTCAAGGTTTTTACATTTCGTTTACTATTACTCTGTGCATTTTGTGGTATAATTAATTATTTTTGTTCTTAGAAATCTTAAAAAAACAATATTTACCTACAGTTTGTTGGGTCTGGAATGGATTAATTGTATTTACATACAATCCAATGGGGAAATTAGGTTAGGTGCACGACCAAAGTTTTGGAACAAATTATGGTCATGACCAGAGGTTCCACTGTACATGAAATGTGTTGATAATTGGACCACTACCTACAAAATGTGCCAGATCATCCAAGTTATGATGGCTTTGTATACCTGCAGGTCACTAGCAGCAGCAGCAGCAGGTCACAGGAAGACAACAATAAAGTCAGGCCTCAGGCTAGGCTTCGAGAGTAGAACTCTCGAAACCAGTCACAGGTACTAGTATTACTCGCTCAACTAGAAAGCATGCACTAGCATCTGATGACTCTGTTGATCCTGGTTCTAGCATGTGCTACTAACTAATAAGTCTGCAGAATCAACTGATGCTGATGCTATGCTTTTGTTACTTATGTGAGTTAGCTAGTCCAGTCTAGTATGTGACTTTGCATGGCAGATGCGTTGAACAGCAGCTTGGTATTAGTGTATGTTGCTTCATAGTGGATCCTCAGGAAGTGAAGGATGACTCAACTTGGACTTTTCGACAATCACGTTCCTGCTTTATATTGAAGGTGAGGAGTCCATCCTAACATTCAACAGGCGTCACCTGTGTGTACACATCATAGGTGTGTTCAGAGGCGGCATTGCATGAGCACTCACACTCCTCGAACCTGCAGTTATTGTCATGTTGGGAACCTGGAGATGTCTTATGTGGACCTTGGTGGTTACTGCCATTAGCCAGGTCACCTAGGTCAAGTGGTGGTGGACAGGCAGGTGGAGGAGGAAGGAATGCACCCCAGTTGACCTGGACGCTAGAATCATCACCTTGATGTTGCCAGGGAATATTATAGTTCAGGTGAGGTGAAGATGGTGTCAGTAATGCTGTTGTGACGTATGGTTCTGTTGAATCATTAAACTCCTGCACTCGTGGTTCTGCATACTCGTTCATCTGTTTATGTGGATGGAAAAGTCGACCTGATGACAAACTAGAGTCCTTGTCACTCTCTGAGGGATGCCACAATTTATTCTCGCCATACATATTGATGGAGTTTTGATCTGGGTAGATGGATGGATCTTGGTAGAGAGTGGATACTTGAGGTGGGTTTGAGGATGAAGCTTTTTTACGGAGGTGTCTAACATACACTAAGGTGATGATGAACACCAACAGTACTAGTGGTATCAGCAGGTACACTAGCCACTCTGGCTGTGGTGATGCATATATTACAGAACCACTACTGTCTACATTACCCCTCTGAATGATGTGGGCATCATTGGGCCCAGCATCCAGCAAGACTGGATCACTGAAGGGCCCAGGACCTGCTGCAGTAAAAGCCGCCACACGCACAGTATAGAGATGGCCAGGCAAGAGACTGCGAGCTTCCAGCCAGGGCTTCACCACTGTCTCCGTGGTTTGGCTACCATTGTGACTTATTGTTACCTTGTAGCCTACCAACTTTCCTCGGGCTTCCTCAGCACTTATACCCGACCACCTGATGAGCACAGAACTATCCTCACGCACTGTCACACGCACGTCTTCAGGAGCTGATGCTGGAACTGTAAAAAAAATAAAAAATAGGTAAAATATCTACTATAATATTTCCATGTAAGGACCAGAGCATCTGTGGCTTACTGAGGCCCTAAGCAAGGACACTGTAATCAAACATCTTACTTACAAGATTCACTCTGTTATCTCTTAATGACTTGGGTGATTAACAGCCTCATGGCTTATTCAGAGTTTAGGGCTACTAACATATTAATACATTATTTATTACAGGAATAAATTCTGTTAAGAAAGGCAGACCAGAATTTTTTTATTAATATATTTGTGTGAAATCAACTATGTATATGTTGCGCCGCTGTACCTGTGTTGTCTTTGCGGGGGGGGGAGACCTAGTTGTCTGATGCTCCGTATATACACGTATATACGGAGCACTAGGCAACTAGGTCTCCCCCGCAAAGACAATGGCCTGACCCCATAGGCAGACTGCCTAGCACTCACTACACAAGAGGGGAAAAATCCACACCGTCCAGCTTAGGTGCAGAAATATTTTCCCTACCCTCAAAAAAATAATTTTTACGAAGTGTTAAACGAAAATATACTCCAATCTGGCAATAGTGTAATAGAAAAAAAAGTGCAAAACGAACACATGTTAATCGACAGTCCACTGTGTGTATATTATATATATATATATATATATATATATATATATATATATATATATATATATATATATATATATATATATATATATATATATATATATCTCACTACTGCCTGTCTACACTGCTTCCAGGTCAGTTTTGTGCCTGATCTTTATTTGCTAACCTTCGAGGAGTAGATCTGGGTTTTGCAAATTAAGCCAAGCCAGATAAGACAGTCTGTGGGGGGAGTGCCTAAGCCCTAAGTCATCCAGCCTGCCTAAGTCTTATACCAGCCTAGCCTGACTAGCCAGCTTCCCACCCTGCTGTGACCATAGTTACAAGACTTCAAGCCATCCTAGCCTGTGTGAAAGGCTTAAGCCAGCAAGCCAAGCCAGCTGAGTATGAGAAGTAAGTCAAGCAAGCCACGGTGAGTTCCTGCCTTCTCCATCGCTTTGTGCTTCCAGTTCATAGCTGTTCTGAGTGTTAATACCATCCCTGTGGTATTTTGTGGGTTTTTAAGCCAGCCCACCTTGGAATATTCACGTGCCTAGTATTGTAGTATTGTGGGTGCCAGCCAGAGTGCAGGACACCACTCACCACCCAGCCCACTCCACCACACACACACACACACTGCCATGAACCACATGTGGCATATTCCACCCTTATACCGGGTTCTACCATAATTTTGATTGGCTACAAATCGGGTCAAGATTCTTGACGTTTCTTCGTACCTGTGCACTAACGATGCAAAGCCTAGATTTACAGTCCCTTGAGATAAAGCGCATATTTCTTCAAGATTCTACATGGTGTATGGTGTGGGAAGACGCCAGCCCAGACCTCACTTCGTCGACAGGCTTAGAACCGAACAGGTAGGCTGGGCTATCCTCTGCTCAAAGACTCTGTCAATACATAGTTACCAACCACCTTGTGTATTTCACTACGACCGTCCATATCTCCAGAATACCCACACAACAAATGGTGGCAGCGGTGGCTCACATGCCCAGGGCCATGACGTCACAGCTAGATGCTGGGCCTAGTTGAGCAGGGATCATAAATATAACATAGCTGATACTAACTACGATATACTATACAAGTATATTACATAGGGATTCAGTAACACTACTAAAACAACCCTCATGGTGAGCGAAAATTGCACAACACTCTAACCCATGGGCCCATACAATCCTACAAGAATCATTCACCCAACAGAGCTAGGTGTTGTACCATGATCCAAAGACATACAGTGGACCCCCGAGTATCGTAATTAATCCGTTCCAGGAGCTAGTACTTAACATGAAGTTTACGAAATTCGAACCATTATTTCCCATAAGAAATAATGTAAATACAATTAATCCGTTCCACAAAAAAACATTCACATACTAAATTAAAAACAATATATATATATATATATATATATATATATATATATATATATATATATATATATATATATATATATATATACATTTACTTACCTTTATTGAAGAGTTGCAGGCATCTGGAAGGTAGAGTTGCTGATAGGGGCAGGGAGTTAGTGGTTGGAAGGGAAATCCCCCTCCAAAAGGACTTCAGGTAACAAGTCCCTCTCTGGGGTTACTTCCCTTCTTGGTCTTTTAATGCCACTAGGACCAGCTTGAGAGTCACCAGACTCCTGCCTGGTAAAGTAACTGTCCAGAGTCCTCTGTTTCTGGCGACCCTTCAAATCTTTCCTGAAGTGCGACATGGCTGTCACTGAAGTGGCTGCACAGAAGGCTCATTTCAGCTTGCTCAGGGTGGTGTCTTTCAACAAATGTCTGCAACTCATTCCACTTTGTACACATCTCCTTAAGCACTGAAGAAGGCACCTCCTTCTGTCTCTCACCCTCCTCCTTTGAAGCAATAACCTCAGCTGTGGTCTGTTGCTGTTCCAGATGAAGCACTTGCAGCTCTTCAGTTGTTAGCTCTACCCTGTGGGCCTCCACCAACTCTTCCACATCCTCACCACTCACCTCCAACCTCAGGCTGTTCCCCAATGCCACAATAGAGTCCACAACAGGCACAGGGTCGTCAGGGTCAAGGTCAGGGTCAGCCTCAAATCCTTCAAAATCCCTCTGTTGGACACAACCTGGCCACAATGATCTCCAAGCAGAGTTCAAAGTCCTGGAAGTCACTCCCTCCCAAGCCTTACCTATAAGGCGTATGCAATGCACAATGTTGAAGTGATCTTTCCAGAACTCTCTTAGGGTCAACTCAGTGTCCGAGGTCACTTCAAAGCACTTTTCAAACAGTGCTTTGGTGTACAGTTTCTTGAAGTTGGAAATGACCTGCTGGTCCATGGGCTGGAGGAGAGGAGTAGTGTTAGGAGGCAAGAACTTCACTCTGATGAAATTAAATTTGTCAGACAAACACTCTTGCAAGTTGTGAGGATGAGCAGGAGCATTGTCCAGTATCAGGAGGCACTTGAGTGGCAATTTCTTTTCCAAGAGGTATTTCTTCACAGTAGGGCCAAACACTCCAGTCATCCATTCCTTGAAAATCTCTGTAGTGACCCATGCCTTGGTGTTAGCCTTCCAATGCACACACAAATTATTCTTGTCAACACTGTGTTTCCTGAAGGCTCTGGGATTTTCTGTGTGATGCACCAGTAAAGGCTTCACTTTAAAATCACCACTGGCATTGGCACACATCATAAGAGTTAGCCTGTCTTTCATAGGCTTGTGTCCTGGCTGTGCCTTTTCCTCCTGAGTAATGTAGGTCCTGTTGGGCATTTTCTTCCAAAACAGGCCTGTTTCATCACAGTTAAACACTTGTTGGGGAGGAATTGTTCAGACTCTACGAACCCCTGGAATTCATGCACAAATTTTTCAGCTGCACGTTTGTCTGAGCTGGCTGCCTCACCATGTCTCTCAACACAGTGTATGCCACTACGTTTCTTAAACCTGTCAAACCAGCCTTTGCTGGCTTTAAAATCACTTGCCTCACCACTGGTTGCAGGCATTGTCTTGACAAGATCTGCGTGCAACTTCCTTGCCTTTTCACAAATTATCGCCATGGAAATACTATCACCCGCTCTCTGTTTTTCATGGATCCACACCAACAACAACTTCTCAACCTCATCCACTGTTTTCGATCTATTTTTCGTTAACATATCAACCCCTTTTGCAACATTAGCTTCCTTGATCTCATTTCTCAGAGAACAGGCCTACTCCTCTCCCTCTCGCAAGGCATGGCCCTTGGCCATGGCCACAGACACGCAGCCTGTTACCCGCACCTTTATTACAAATAAAGTAAGAAGCCTCCGAAGCCTTATCATTTCAACCACGCCTCCAAAACGCCCAAATAGCATATATTTATACAGTGACAATCACTAAACCACCAAAAAAGACACCAAATGTAGTGTGAATGTTTGAAAGAGCACGCTAGGTAATGTTCTATCAATGGTAAACAACTCTTCACTGGTGGCGTCCTGCGTCCCGCGCAGGCGCGGAGCAGGCGGACGTCTAATACGTTATGAAACACGAGCCATTTTACGATTCTCGAAATCGAAAAAAGCTTACGAAACACAATGTTTACAAAATAAGAACCTTACGAAACTCGGGGGTCCACTGTACGATGGTGTGGGTGCCTCAGAGCTAATTTCATTCTACTCCCGTTTGGTGTACTAGCCTCCACAAGCAGTATATATATTGTATTGTAACCACGAACGAGTGGTATTTAATCAATAACAACACAGTGACTAGCCGGGGGATCAAACCCATGTTGTTTTAGCCCGCCTCATGGGGAGCGAAAATCCCATCATGCTAACCCATGTGATGATTGTGTGTGTGTATATATATATATATATATAGTCACGAAAGCGCTTGGAATTCTTCTATTTTTTCATAGTGGTTGTCTTGCATATTTTGATATCACCTGTTTACTGTGATCTTTTTGCAACATATATATATATATATATATATATATATATATATATATATATATATATATATATATATATATATATATATATATATATATAGGTAGTAGGTTGGTAGACAGCAACCACCCAGGGAGGTACTACCGTCCTGCCAGGTGACTGTGAAACAGAAACCTGAAACTGTTTTACATGATGGTAGGATTGCTGGTGTCTTTTTTCTGTCTCATAAACACGCTGGATAACAGGTATATCTAGCTACTTCTACTTACACTTTAGGTCACACTACACTGGCATACACATGCATATATATACATACACACATCTAGGTTTTTCTTCTTTTTCTTAATAGCTCTTGTTCTTTTTATTTTCTCTATTGTCCATGGGGAAGTGGAAAAGAATCTTTCCTCCGTAAGCCATGCATGTCGTATGAGGCGACTAAGATGCCGGGAGCAATGGGCTAGTAACCCCTTCTCCTGTACAAATCTACTAAAAACGAGAAAAGAAAAACTTTATAAAATTGGGTTGTCTGAATGTGCGTGGATGTAGGAGGATGATAAGAAAGAGATGATTGCCGATGTTATGAATGAAAAGAAGTTGGATGTCCTGGCCCTAAGCGAAACAAAGCTGAAGGGAGTAGGCGAGTTTCAGTGGGGAGAAATAAATGGGATTAAGTCAGAGTATCTGAGAGAGTTAGAGCTAAGGAAGGGGTAGCAATAATGTTGAAGGATCAGTTATTGAAGAAAAAGAGGGAATATAAATGTGTAAATTCAAGGATTATGTGGATTAAAATAAGGGTCGGATGCGAAAAGTGGGTCATAATAAGCGTGTATGCACCTGGAGAAGAGAGGAGTGTAGAGGAGAGAGAGAGATTTTGGGAGATGTTAAGCGAATGTATAGGAACTTTTGAACCAAATGAGAGAGTAATTGTGGTAGGGGACCTAAATGCTAAAGTGGGAGAAACATGAAGAGAGGGTGTA
>WNWK01046420.1:0-14328 GCA_009830355.1 Cherax destructor
ACTAATCACATCCGGTTCAGGACGGACCAACGGGCGCTGGGGAAATTGGAGAGATAAGTCTATCTGGGACACCGCCACTAGCAATAAACAAACTCCCAGGGAGATGACAGGCTCGTATAATTTTACCGCAGTCATTCCCTTTGGTATGGGGAGAACTTTACCCGCTCCTGGCCGCACCGGGGGTACCTTCAATACCTCTTTAAAATTTCCTCTGAACCAGTATAAATAAATCTGAGAAGATCTTTTATTATAATTTATGTTATATTAAATTTAAGTGGACTGTATTGGTTGTTAAACAACTGAATCACTCCGGAGAAGAGGTAGAGAACATTAGTTAAATTAACATGAAACCTCACCTAATTAACGCATCATAGCGGTGTATCGTAGATCGTTGACCTAGCTAAAGTACATCTACTGTGTGTTAACAAACATTGGCCAAACAAAGTAGACAGCAGAGTACTTAGCTTTAGATGAGGGAGTCGTTTCGTTGTTGGGCCCCCTCCTGCGATCTGATTCGATGGATGGTATTAGCTGTCTCGTCGAGTCAAGGAAGGTTAATTTCCGTGCACTCTTATCGCCCACGAGACCGAGCGTTAGTTAACATGTGGTTGGTCGGGGTGCGAATCAGATCCTCCACTAATCCGACCTTTTGTACTGTTTATACGTATAACTTTACATATTACGTATATCCCGGCTTAATGCCCCACTAGTTTATACACATTCACAGTCTCGATACTTGAATTTCGAGTAGATAACTTGCGATATGTTAGTTCATTTCAATCACTCCAATATGGCGGTCGGGGTATGGCGTACCCAAGCTAGCCTCACCCGGGACAATCAACCCCTGATTATTTTACAACTCGGTTTCACTTATTTTCACCATTTCCCAAAGTTCATCGAATATATTTCAGTCTCTTCTAAGACAAATTCCCCTGCATCAGGGTTACGACTTTATCCTGCCGTATGGTTATTTCACTCAGTTCAAAATAGGCCTATGACCGCGTCTTGCGGCGGCACCTTATTTCACAATTATTGTCCTATTACTGGACCTCCTGGCCGATTGTCCCACTTCATATTCTGCCGGCACTGGATATTCCTCCACATTACGAAAGGAGGTAATTAAATCCGATTTGGTGGACGGAGTCTCCAAATTCGACAGGCCATTTCACCACCTGATCTCGAGTGGTGGCTCCCTGTTCCTCTTGCCTAGATCCCTCTACCTCCTCGCTGGTATGATGGTTCTCTATTACATACCCCCATGTACCAGCGGTACATTAAGGATATCTGTTCATATTGGAAAGTTTATCAATTACAACTTTCGGAAAATACCAATATTTTCCACAGATCACAACGTACTTTCATAAGGCGCAGTTGCCTTAATGGGATGAAAGTAGGAAAGGGGGATCCTACCACATTAAAATTGTCGGGTTTTCTCTCAGATAAAAGGGCCCAGTCATATGACACGGTTTATGTAAACGTCGGTCTGGGCAGAGAAGACCCAAGTTAATGCAGTAGTCGTGGATAGACTACGGAGAAGGTCTCCACTGTGGGTCTTAATGCCACCAAGCAGAGACTCTCACAGAATAATGTGAAACTGGCACCATCTGTGGTCAATAATGACTCGGTGGGGCCAATAGGAGTATTAATAGGCAGCGACTATTATGCAGCCTTTGTGAAGGGTATGACGAAGAGGTGCGGAGTCACTCTTCTCAACACAGGTGCAGGCCATGTCATTTATGGCCGGCTTCCTCGCAGTAATGAATGACTGGAGGAAGCCATAAATGCAATCACTGTTGTCTTACACAAAATGCCCCCAGAGTACATATTCTTCTATAGAAAAATGCCGTTGAACCAGTACACAAGTTATGGGAACTGGACAGTATCGGGATTAATGTAAATGAAGAAAGTCCAGATGATTCCTTCACTCAGGAACAATACCTGAAGGATGTTAAATTTAGTCTGGACAATACTGGGTGCGACTCCCCTGGGCTAAACCATCCGGAACTACCCACTAATTACCGGATGGCGTATGGTCAGTTAAAGGCCCAGCTCCACGAATTGAGTAAGACACCAGAATTGCTGACTGCTTATAATGGGATCATTAATGAACAGTTAAATAATCAGTTCATAGAGGAGGTACCCCTGAGCAAGCCAATATTCATGGCCACTACTTACCTCATCACGGAGTGAGAAGGATTCCAAAACACTCCTTTGAGGATCGTGTTTAATTTAGTGCCAGGGGTAATAAAAATGTACCTAGTTTGAACGATTGTTTGATGACAGGTCCGTCGCTGACTGAGAAATTGGGTGATGTGTTATTGAATTTCAGAGTTAATAGTTATGCCTTTACGGCAGACATAAGTAAAGCTTTCCTGAGAGTGGGATTGCAAGAGACGGATCAGGATTACACAAGATTTCTGTGGCCAGAGGATCTAGCAATCCACTTATCCGCTGAAAACGTTCAAATTCAGAAGTGTCTTATTTGGGGCTACTTCTAGTCCGTTCTTACTTCAGGCGACGATAAATGCGCACCTTAAACGTACAGGCGGTCCACTGAGTGACATAATGAGTAAACAATTCTATGTGGACAATTTCCTGGGTGTGGCGTCAACTGAAGAGGGCTAATGAAGATATATGAAGGGGCTAATGACATAATGCAAGGTGCAAATATGCCTCTCAGGGAGTGGAACAGTAATTCGTCCAGGTTAAAGGACCGAATAAAATAAAGATAATCCCGGCGATGAAGTATCTGGGTGTAGCAATGTATTGGGACTGACTTGGGATACTGAAAGAGACTTGATATCGTTAAAGGGCCCAATAATTATAGTATGCCCAAGAAATTAAGAAGAGAACCCTGCTTGCTGAAGTTTCAAAATGTTTGATCCACTAGGCTTAGTGGCGCCTCTTACCATCGGAGGGGAAAATTTTTGGTACAAGAGGCATGGAAGCAGAAGTGTTGCTGGATGAAACCCTACCTGAGGAATTCGTTAACAGGTGGGAAGAATTAATTGGTGATTATGAGAAAGTTCCAATGTTAGAGTTCCCGCGGTGTGTAGCCCGCTCTGGGTGAAAATACACTCAACATTTTTGCGATGCTTCTAAATTAGCGTATGGAGCAGTCCCTTATCTTCAATGTGATAAAGATATTTCTCTTGTCATGTCTAAAACTAAAGTGGCTCCAATTAAATTACGTACTTTACCTCAGTTGGAATTAACCCCCATTTATGTGGGTGTCAAATTAGCTGATTATTTACGGAGTAAATTGCCGGAGATAAATATTAGCGACACCATAATTTGGTCTGACAATGAGGTATCCTTGCAGTGGATCCGCAACGGAACCAGCAAGATTATATTCGTGCAAAATAGAGTCGCCGAGATTAACCAGATGCAAGAGAAATATGACAGTTTGGGTCAACATAAGTTAACTTTTAACCATATTCCCGGGGCGGAGAACCCAGCTGATTTCTTGTCTCGTGGGTTGACTTATGTAAAATTTGTGAAAAACTTTATCGTGGTTTAAGGGACCCAGTTGGTTGGTGAATAAAAGTAACTGGCCTGTTCAAAAGGCGCATATTGCTCAGGTGGAAATTACTGTGAACACGGCTCCAGTCCTCGGTCCCTCCTTAGCCATTGATATAAACAAATACTCATCCTTCCCAAAATTGATTAATGTCACGAAGTTGGTGTTTAACTTCATAAACAAGATGAATATCCCGTATGATTTTCCTCATCCCCTGAAATACTGGGTACAGAGAGTACAAGGAGAAATCTATGGAGAGGAGATTAAATTGCTAAGGGATGGAAAACTTGGGAAGGGTTCAATAATAGAGAAATTGGGGCTATACTTGGAGGATGACGTAATCAAGTGCAGAGGTAGATTGCAAAATGCTGAATTGGGTGAATATGCTAAACACCTATCTTGCTGCCCAAGACTCATCATCTGACAACTTTAATTGTATTAAATGCCCATAAAAATGTGATGCATGGTGGAGTACAAGATACCTTAAATTGTATTAGGGAAACTTTCTGGATTCCTCAGGGGCGACAGAGTGTGAAGAGGGTGATTAAGACATGTGTAGTGTGCCGCCGTGTGGATGCCAGAACCTATATGTACCAGGACCTCCACCATTGCCCAAGGAACGAGTGCAGTTAATAAAGCCATTTGATGTAACCGGTGTAGATTACAGTGGCCCAATCATTTTAACGGGTACTGCAGATGGTGTTCCTTTAAAGGTGTATGTGTGTTTATTCACTTGTACCGCTACAAGGGCAGTACACTTAGAAGTGGCACAGGATTTATCTGCAGAACAGTTCATACAGCTGTTTCGTAAATTTGCAGCTAGGAGATCCTGTCCGAGACTCATGATTTCAGATAATGCCACTAACTTTGTAGCAGGAGCGCAACATTTGAAGGAATTAAATGAGAGTAATGAAGTACAGTCTCTGTTAAATCAGCGAGGGTGTGGCTGGAAGTTTATTGCTCCTAGGGCCCCTTGGCAAGGGGGATTGTATGAAAGACTGATAGGTACAGTGAAGAGGTGTCTGCGTAAAGTACTACACCGGAAACGAATTAACTTGGAGGAATTCCGGGCAGTATTAGTGGAGGCAGAGAATCGGATAAATAATCGTCCTCTCTCGTACATTATTGATACTCCCGACGCAGAAGTACTGACTCCTTCTCACTTGATATGTGTGCGGAAGCTAGAAGCTGCACCTATCTATCGAGATAATCCTGCGGAAGTTGATGAGGATTATAATAATGTGACAGTGTTAAGTGATAAATATAAGATGTTGAATAAAGTAATTAATCATTGGTCTACTGTGTGGCGCAAAGAGTATCTTCTTACATTACGTGAACACTTTTATGGTGCGTCAGAAGCGGCTAATCGACAGAATATTCAACCGGGTGACATTGTGTTAATTGATACTGAGCAACCTCGAACATTGTGGCCTCTGGGTAAGATAGTGACATTATACCCAGACGCTCAGGGTGTTGTCAGGAATGTCAAAGTGTTGTGTCGCGGCCAAGAGAGTTTACGCACCATTAATAAGTTAATCCCCTTAGAATTAAAGGGAGTTCTATCAACTGGGAACGAAAATCTAAGGGAAAGTGACACGAGTGATGTTGAAGACGACACGGACCAGGGGATACCAGAAACAGGGAGTGTGATTCGACCTCCCAGGAAGACAGCTGTTCAGTCCAGGGAGGGCTGGAAGCGCCTGTTGAAAACTGACTCGATTTGATTCGATTCGTCTAACAACGAACTCTGCCCGGCCGCAGTGTGGAAAATATTGGTATTTTCCGAAAGTTGTAATTGATAAACTTTCCAATATGAACAGATATCCTTAATGTACCGCTGGTACATGGGGGTATGTAATAGAGAACCATCATACCAGCGGGGAGGAAGTGGGAAGAGGCTGGGCAGGGAGGAGGTAGAGGGGAATAGGCTGAGAGTGAGCAGCGAGCCTACCGACCCGATATCAGGTGATGGGATGGCCTGTCGAATTTGGAGATTCCGCCCACCAAATCGGATTTAATTACCTCCTTTCGTAATGTGGAGGAATATCCAGTGACGGGGGGAATATCAAGTGGGACAATTGGTCCAGGAGGTCCAGTAATAGGACAATAATTGTGAAATAAGGTGCCGCCGGCGAGTGACGCGGCCATAGGCCTATTTTGAACTGAGTGAAATAACCATACGGCAGGATAAAGTCGTAACCCTGATGCAGGGGAATTTCGTCTTAGAAGAGACTGAAATATATTCGATGAACTTTGGGAAATTTTGAATACAGTGAAACCGAGTTGTAAATAATCAGGGGTTGATTGTACCGGGTGAGGCTAGCTTGGGTACGCCATATCCCGACCGCCATATTGGATGTGATTGGAATGAACTAACATATCGCAAGTTATCTACTCGAAATTCAAGTATCGAGACTGTGAATGTGTATAAACTAGTGGGCCTTAGACAAGGATGTGTGATGTCACCGTGGTTGTTCAATATATTTATAGATGGGGTTGTAAGAGAAGTGAATGCGAGGGTCTTGGCAAGAGGTGTTGGGCTAAAAGATAAAGAAGCAAATACAAAGTGGGAGTTGTCACAGTTGCTTTTTGCTGATGACACTGTGCTTTTGGGAGATTCTGAAGAGAAGCTGCAGAGGTTGGTGGATGAATTTGGTAGGGTGTGTAAAAGAAGAAAATTGAAAGTGAATATAGGAAAGAGTAAGGTGATGAGGATAACAAAAAGAATAGGTGACGAAAGATTGGATATCAGATTGGAGGGAGAGAGTATGGAGGAGGTGAATGTATTCAGATATTTGGGAGTGGACATGTCGGCAGATGGGTCTATGAAGGATGAGGTGAATCATAGAATTGATGAGGGAAAAGGGTGAGTGGAGCACTTCGGAGTCTGTGGAGACAAAGAACCTTGTCCATGGAAGTAAAGAGGGAATGTATGAGAGTATAGTTATACCAACGCTCTTATATGGGTGTGAAGCATGGGTGATGAATGTTGCAACGAGGAGAAGGCTGGAGGCAGTGGAGATGTCATGTCTGAGGTCAATGTGTGGTGTGAATATAATGCAGAGAATTCGGAGTTTGGAAATTAGGAGGAGGTGCGGGATTACCAAAACGATTGTTCAGAGAGCTGAGGAGGGTTGTTGAGGTGGTTTGGACATGTAGAGAGAATGGAATGAGACAGAGTGACTTCGAGAGTGTATAAATCTGTAGTGGAGGGAAGGCGGGGTAGGGGTCGGCCTAGGAAAGGTTGGAGGGAGGGGTAAAGGAAGTTTTGTGTGCGAGGGGCTTGGATTTCCAGCAAGCATGTGTGAGCGTATTTGATAGGAGTGAATGGAGGCATATGGTTTTAATACTTGACGTGCTGTTGGAGTGTGAGCAAAGTAACATTTATGAAGGGATTCAGGGAAACCGGCAGGCCGGACTTGAGTTCTGGAGATGGGAAGTACAGTGCCGGCACTCTGAAGGAGGGGTGTTAATGTTGCAGTTTTATAACTGTAGTGTAAAGCACCCTTCTGGCAAGACAGTGATGGAGTGAATGATGATGAAAGTTTTTCTTTTTCGGGCCACCCTGCCTTGGTGGGAATCGGCCGATGTGTTAAAAAAAAAAAAAAAAAAAAAAAAAAAAAATATGTAATATGTAAAGTTATACGTATAAACAGTACAAAAGGTCGGATTAGTGAGAGGATCTGATTCGCTACCCCGACCAACCACATGTTAACTAACGCTCGGTCTCGTGGGCGTATAAGAGTGCACGGAAATTAACCTTCCTTGACTCGACGATACAGCTAATACCATCGAGATCGAATCAGATCGCAGGAGGACGTCAACAACGGAACGACTCCCTCATCTAAAGCTAAGTACCATACTGTCGTCTTTATTGTTGGCCAATGATATTGTTACGCACAGTAGATGTACTTTAGCTAGGTCAACGATCTACGATACACTGCTATGATGCTGTTAATTAGGTGAGTGCTGGTCATGTTAATTTAACTAAGTGTTCTCTACCTCTTCTCCGGAGTGATCAGTTGTTTAATAACCAATACAGTCCACTTAAATTTAATATAACATAACTATAATAAATGATCTTCCCAGATTTATTTATACTGGTCCAGAGTGCAGTGGGCTAACGAGAATATTGAAGGTACCGCCTCGGTGCGGCCAGGAGCGGGTAAAGTTCTCACATACCTTAAAGGGAATGACTGCGGTAAAATTATACGAGTCTGTCATCTCCCTGGGAGTTTGTTTATTGCTAGTGGCGGTGTCCCAGATAGACTTATCTCTCACAATTCCCCACACCCAGGATGCGACCCACACCAGTCCACTAACACCCAGGATGCGACTCACATCAGTCCACTAACACCCAAGATGCGAACCACACCAGTCCAGTAACACCTAGGATGTGACCCACACCAGTCCACTAACACCCAGGATGTGACCCACACCAGTCCACTAACACCCAGGATGTGACCCACACCAGTCCACTAACACCCAGGATGCGACCCACACCAGTCCACTAACACCCAGGATGCGACCCACAACAGTCCACTAACACCCAGGATGTGACCCACACCAGTCCACTAACACCCAGGATGTGACCCACAACAGTCCACTAACACCCAGGATGTGACCCATACCAGTCCACTAACACCCAGAATGCGACCTACACCAGTCCACTAACACCCAGGATGTGACACACACCAGTCCACTAACACCCAGGATGCGACCCACACCAGTCCACTAACACCCAGGATGCGACCCACACCAGTTCACTAACACCCAGGATGTGACCCACACCAGTCCGCTAACACACAGGATGCGACCCACACCAGTCCACTAACACCCAGGATGCGACCCACACCAGTCCACTAACACCCAGGATGTGACCCACACCAGTCCACTAACACCCAGGATGTGACCCACACCAGTCCACTAACACCCAGGATGTGACCCACACCAGCCCACTAACACCCAGGATGCGACCCACACTAGTCCAGTAACACCCAGGATGTGACCCACACCAGTCCACTAACACCCACCCCGATGGCATGGTGGCTAGCGCTCTTGCTTCACGCACGGAGGGCCTGGGTTCAATTCCCGGCGGGGCCGAAACATTTCGAAGTGTTTCGTTACACACACACATACAACAGGCCTAGTGTCTAATCGACATGTGCCTAGGACAAAATGGTAACTAACCCAGAATGCGACCTACACCAGTCCACTAACACACAGGATGCGACCCACACCAGTCCACTAACACCCAGGATGTGACCCACACCAGTCCACTAACACCCAGAATGCGACCTACACCAGTCCACTAACACCCAGGATGTGACCCACACCAGTCCACTAACACCAAGGATGCGACCCACACAAGTCCACTAACACCCAGGATGCGACCCTCACCAGTTCACTAACACCCAGGATGTGACCACACCAGTCCACTAACACACAGGATGCGACCCACACCAGTCCACTAACACCCAGAATGCGACCTACACCAGTCCACTAACACACAGGATGCGACCCACACCAGTTCACTAACACCCAGGATGTGACCCACACCAGTCCACTAACACCCAGAATGCGACCTACACCAGTCCACTAAAACACAGGATGCGACCCACACCAGTTCACTAACACCCAGGATGTGACCCACACCAGTCCACTAACACACAGGATGTGACCCACACTAGTCCACTAACACCCAGGATGTGACCCACACCAGACCACTAACACCCAGAATGCGACCTACACCCTCACACACACACACACCCTCACTCTATACCCTCTATACCCTAGCTTAGTAGCACTATCCGGTTATAGAACTAATACTAGCAAAATCCTAGATTAATATTAGGAGAGTAGTCCAAACTTCTGAAACCTATCTCCCCCCCACTCTCTCCACCCCCCGCTCTCTCCCTCCCTTTCTCCCTCACACGTGCACCCTCTCTCCCTCTCTATACCTCCCCTTCTCCCTCACACACACACCCTCTCTCTCTCCCTCCCCCTCTCTATACCTCCCTCTCCCCCTCTTTATACCTCTATACCTCCCTCTCCTCTATCTCCCCCTCCCTCTCCCTCCCTCTCCCTCTCCCTACCTCTCTAGTACTAGCAAAATTCTAGCTTAATATTTAGGAGAGTAGTCCAAACTTGCTGAAAACCTATCTCCCCCTGCTCTCTCCCTCCCTTTCTCCCTCAAACGCACCCCCCTCTCTCCCTCTCCCTCTCTATACCTCCCTCTCCTCCTATCTCCCTCACACACAAACCCTCACCCTCTCTCCCTCCCCCTCTCTATACCTACCTCTCCCCCTCTCTATACCTCCCTCTCCCCCTCTCTATACCTCTATACCTCCCTCTCCCCGCATCTCCCCTCCATATCCCTCCCTCTCCCCACCTCTCCCTACCTCTCTCTCACTCCCCCTCTCCCTCCCTCTCTCTCTCCTACCCCCTCTTCCTCCCTCTCCCTCTATCTCTCTATCTCCCTCCATCTCTCTACCTCCCTCTCTCTCCCTCTACCTATCTCTCTTCCTACCTCTCTACCTCCCTCTCTACCTCCCTCTCTCTCTCCCTCTCCCTCTCGCTCTCTTTCTCTCTCCCTATATCCACCCTCTTCTACATTTCCTCTAAGCTATCTCCCTCCCCCTCACCCCCCATTCCTATCCTTTCTCCGTTTCTCCCTCACCTCCTTCCCTACCCCTCTTCTTTCTCCCTTCTCCTGACACCTCAATACATCCACAAGGGACTCAGTGGGAATATGGGTGGCTCAGAGAGGGCGTCAACAAGGAGGAAGATGGCCAATCAGGGAAGGCCACAGTGGGAGGAGGAAATCTCTAGAAGGTAGAAGGAATGGGAGAGGAAGATATTGATGATCAGCGAGGAAATGGAGAAGAGGATAGCTGAGGAGAGTAGAAAATGGGTAATGCAAGCAAAAAAAGCAGAAGCCAAGATCTAGACCCTAGAAGTGAAGCTGCAGGGACTGACACAGAATAGAGACAATAGTACCTGGCAGGAAACGACGCTTGGAGCTTGTGCACCAGGCACAGCCAAAGAGAATGAGGAGAAAGGAGGAGAACTCTTGTATGCACAGGCACTGGCAGACACACATGGGGCCCGAAGCAAGACGAGCAGGATAACAACACACGAGAGGGATATAGAAGAAGCAGCCTGGGTCAAGAAGAGCACCACAGGAACAACGAATGTGAGCACAGAAACAACACATGAGAGGGTAGACAAAGCAGCAGACACGCTAACCACAGAGACACCAACAACACACTGCAGCGGACAGGGACGTATGAGCAGACCGGACACACAAAGGAACACGGGGAATACATCCATGACAGCACCGGGAGAGGCTAATGCACCTTTGACAAGGCAATGGGAGACACAGTGGGAGGAGGAAAGGGAGAAGTCGATCTTTATCTATGGCCTGAAGGAAGTCGAAGGGGACACCCACGACAGAAGGAAACAGGAGGTGAAAGAAAAGATCCATGGTATCAGGCTAGCAATACGGGGAGACTCATCCCAAGTGACAAATTTTCGGAGAATCGGGTGGTACACAAAGGGAAGAAATCGACCCCTCAAGGTAATATTCAAGGCAGAATCAGCCTGCACCATGATCCTGCAAGAGAAAGCTCGGCTGAGGACGAACCAGGGGTACCGGAATGTATACCTAGATCAGGACAGAACGCAGGAAGAAAGGGAGGCCCGGAGGGAGAAGATAAGAAGGAGAAGAGAGGAGGGAGGGGAGACAGCGAGATACGGAGGACACCAAGCCCAAGCAGGACAAACACACACACTGGAAGTACCCTCAGCGGGCCTCAAATCACAAACATCCCACGACAACCATACACTCTAGCACTACACAAACTTAACAGGCCCCCTGTCCCCACCCTAGCAAACGAAAACCCACCATCACAGTTACCCCCACCCCCACCTCAAACTGCACCCCACTCATCCCATACCCCAACCATACAATCCCCCCACCCATGTTGCAACCCCCTGTGGGCACCCTGCCCACACCCCCAACCCACCAAGATCTCCCCAGGGCCACAGTATTGGAAACAAGGTTGAAGGTTTGGTACACAAATGCTGATGGAATTACGAATAAGTATGAAGAGTGGAATGAAAGAATAGATGAGGCATCCCCAGACATCATAGCGTTCACAGAAACTAAACTAAATGAGACAGTAACAGATGCAATCTTCCCACAGGGATATCAGATCCTGAGGAAAGATAGGAGGAGCAGGGGGGGAGGAGGGGTCGCACTGCTTGTAAGGCACCGTTGGAGATTCGAGGAAATGGTAGCAATGGAGGTGGGTAGAGAACTTGACTTCATAGTAGGTACCATCCAGTCTGGGGAGCATAAGATAGTCATTGCAGTGATGTATAACCCACCACAGAACTGCAGGAGGCCAGGAGAAGAATACGATGAGAACAACAGAGCGATGGTGGATACCCTGGCGGAGGTGGCAAGAAAGGCACACATGAGCAGAGTGAAGCTACTGGTCATGGAAGATTTCAACCACAGGGAGATCGACTGGGAGAACCATGATGTGGGGAATTAAAAGATTACCTGTCTGGGCTTCACCGCCACTTACAACAAAATAATCTCCCGGGGAGTGGACCGACTAGTATAATTTTACCACGGTTACCCCCGTTGAGGCATGTGAGAAAACTTGCCCCACTCCTGGTCACATTTAAGGGGACTGTAGGGAATTGTGGGAGATAAGTCTATCTGGGACACCACCACTAGCAATAAACAAACTCCCAGGGAGATGACCGACTCGTATAATTTTACCACAGTCATTCCCTTTAAGGTATGTGAGAACTTTATCCACTCCTGGCCGCACCCAAGGGTACCTTCAATATTCTCATGTTAGCCCACTGCACTCTGGACCAGTATAAATAAATCTGAGTAGATAATATTAATAATTATGGTATGATTAAATTTAAGTGGACTGTATAGGTTATGGGCGACTGATCAAGTAGAAAGACAGGTAGGGAACACACAATTAAGTTAACATGACCATCACTCACCTAATTAACAGCATCATAGCAGTGCATGGTAGATCACTGACCTAGCTAAAGTACATCTACTGTGCGTAACAATATTATTGGCAATAACAAAGACGACAGATGAGTACTTAGCTTTAGATGAGGGAGTCGCTCGTTGTTGACGTCCTCCTGCGATCTGGTTCGATCCCGATGGTAAGAGTTGTCCTGTCGAGTCAAGGAAGGTTAATTTCCGTCAACTCTTATACGCCACGAGACCAGGCATTAGTTAACATGTGGTTGGTCGGGGTAGCGATTCAGATCCTCTCACTATTCCGACCTTATTACTGTTTATATGTATAACTTTACACACTATGTATATCCTGGCTTAATGCCCCACTAGTTTATACCCATTCACCGTCTCAATACTTGGATTTCGAGTAGATAACTTGAGATATGTTAGTTCATCTCCTCTGCATCCAACATGGCGGTCGGGTACGGGTCCCACGCTAGACCGCCCTTACAATCACCCCTGAGTATTTACAACTCGGTTTCACTATATTCACCATTTCACAAAGTTCATCGAACATATTTCAGTCTCTTCTAAGACGAAATCCCCCAGCATCAGGGTTACGACTTTATCCTGTCGTATGGTCGCTTCACTGAGTTCAAATAGGCCTATGCGGACATACCATGCCAGCGCCATTCGTTATTTCAACAATTACTGCCCTATTACTGGACCTCCTGGACCGATTGTCCCACTTTATATTCACTGCGTCACTGGATACTCCTCCACATTACGAAAGGAGGTAATTAAGTCCGGTTTGGGGCGGAATCTCCAAATTCGGCAGGCCATCCCATCACCTGAATTCCGGTGTGTAGGCTGGGGTTTCACTCACTCCTCCCTCTCTCTGCCCAGCCTTCCCACTTCCTCCCGCTGGTATGATGGTTCTCTATTCATACCCCCATGAACGTTAAACTACCAGCGGTACATTAAGGATATCTGTTCATATTGGAAAGTTTATCAATTACAACTTTCGGAAAATACCAATATTTTCCACAGGGACCCTCAGATATTCTCACTCTAAATCCACATCTATCCTTGACCAGTTTATTAAGAATGAGTAACACCAATGGTTACGGTATTGTTAAATTTTGTGGACTGTATAGGTTGATGTCTGACTGATTGGGGAGAAGGAGGAAAGAGTACAACTTAATATCACTCACCCTTTATCCGTGCCATTGCTGTTCACTTGAAGATCCCGTCATTATCATTCCCACCGTAAACCCACATTATCCCAACATACCTAATGGCCAGACGGTTGCTAAGATAACAAGAGTACTTACAGTGGGGAAGAAACAGCATTCTTGTCACTATTCTTCGATGGATCTCGTGGTCCTGCTCCGTAGATTATTCTTCCGGCAAGATGATGATGTTGGTGGTTGTCCCGATGAGTCAAGAGAAGATTGATTCCTTGAACTCTCATACGCCCACGAGACAGGGCGTTATTTAACGTGGTTGTTCGGGGTAGTGATTCATATCCTCTCACTATACCCCTTCATTACAGTTTATACGCAACACTTTACACACTATTCACACGTCGGTTTAATGTCTCATTAATTTACTCTCATTAGAAGTTAATCCATTAATAATTGTGTATGATGAACACTGATCGAACCGACGCACATTTCCGCCATCAACACCCCATGGCGGTCGCTCACTGTTTAACACATTATCGGTCTATTATTATAGTTTCTTGGACTTAATGTCCACATTATGCCAGCGAATATTCACCACATTCACTATTGTGAAGAGACCA
>WNWK01046421.1:0-14327 GCA_009830355.1 Cherax destructor
GCATCCGGGGGGACAAATTAAAGAACCCCAATGGACAGGAGTTCTATTGGGTCACCCTTTGGGTACCTAACCCTCGGTTAAAATAAGACATGGAATAAACTGATAGATGCCAGATACCTTTAAGAATAAAATATTAAAGTATTTTATAATGATTCGATAACAAATCTGACGGCATATCTAACCGGTTATCATGTCCAAAGTTGTGGTCGCTAAGAATTACTAAATATTTAATGTCTCTATTTCTACTGTTTGAAATATCTCGCCTTCATCTTTCTGGTACCTGGCACTGGTTTGTCTGATGCCGTGTCATTTTTAGCTAGAGCCGTTCCCTTAAAAGGAAATTTCTGCCTGGAATTCCTTTTTTCATTTCTGCAACACTGCAAGATAATGAAGTGTTGATTGCAACACGAAAGGCCAAAGGGGCTATCTTTCAACACCCTCCATGTTTTTTTGTATCTTGTGCTACTTTTTTCGTGATTTTTACATATCTCTCTCCCTAAAACATAATATATATATATATATATATATATATATATATATATATATATATATATATATATATATATATATATATATATATATATATATATATATATATATATACACACAAAATAAGATCACAGTAAACAGGTGATATCACAATATGCAAACAACCCTGTGAAATAAAAAAGGAAATTCCAAGGGTTTCACTTCTCACATTATTAAGGAACTATAAAATACAAAACATCAACAGGAACCATAAAAAAAGGTCAAGATTTACCCCTCACAATCCATCACCACAACAAGACTACACCTCACAATCACATCACCACAACAAGCACCCTCACAATCCATCACCACAACAAGACTACACCTCACAATCACATCACCACAACAAGACTACACTCACAATCACATCACCACAACAAGACTACACCTCACAATCACATCACCACAACCGACTACACCTCACAATCACATCACAACAACAAGACTGCACCGCACAGTCATAAGAACATAAGAACATAAGAATGGAGGAACACTGCAGAAGGCCTCTGGCCCATACAAGGCAGGTCCTTATCAAAACCACCACTACCTAAGAATTTACTCCTGTACTCACGACACTAATCAAACCCAGCCCCTCCCACTCATATTTGTCCAATCTCTTTTAAAGCCACCCAAGGTCCTAGCCTCTATCACCCTACTCGGAAGATTGTTCCACGCATCTACAACTCTGTTCGAAAACCAGTACTTGCCTATGTCCTTTCTAAATCTAAATTTATCCAATTTAAATCCGTTATTTCTGGTTCTTACTTGGTTCGATATCCTCAGTATTTTATTAATATCTCCTTTGTTTATGCCCATCATCCACTTGTACACCTCGATGATATCTCCTCATTCTACGTCTCTCCAGGGAGTGGAGATTCAATGCTCTAAGTCTATCTTCATACGGGAGATTTCTTATACTGTAAATCATTTTAGTCATTCTTCTTGTATGTTCTCCAATGAATCTATATCCATCCTGTAGTAAGGAGACCAAAACTGAGCTGCATAAAATGAGGTCTCACTAGTGATGTATAGAGCTGTAAAATAACTTTTGGACTTCTGTTGCTTATACTTCTTGAAATAAATCCTAGTAATCTGTTAGCCTTATTGCGCACACTTAGGCACTGTTGTCTTGGCTTTAGATTTCTGCTTACCATGACTCCCAGTTTTCACATTCTGTATGATCAAGCTCAACTTCACCTAGTTTATAAATTCGAGGGATATTTTCATTACCAACGACTAGCACCTTACACTTGTCCACATTGAACTTCATCTGCCACTTTTCAGACCAAGACATTAATTTATCCAATCTTCCTGGAGTCGGGTGACAACACCCGACTCTGTAAACCCACTTGATAATCTACCCAAGCATTAAAATTTTTTACTTGTCTAATGTATCATTAAATTCTTCCCAAATTTTATTAATTAAAAATGAATCCAATTTACATAAACCAAAAGAAATATTCATATTATTTTTAAAACTTTAATAAAAAAAACCTTCTGATTTATTCACTGATGAAATTAATATTAGTAAGGGGATGGTATATAGCTCTATGTTGAAACAAAATATTCCCAGTTGCTCTCAAAGATTCTTTAAAGTCTTATGATACACTTAATAATAATAAAAATTGCGCCTTACTAAAGAGGATAAAATAAATGCAATAGTAATTTTGAAAGAAAATGATTACCAAGATAAAATGAATAATCTTCTAGATGATACTGAAACCTATTATAAACTTAGAAAGAATCCCTTAGAAACTATTAACAGCAATTTCATTACAATAAAACTTCCACTGAAAGGCAAAGATGAATTAATTAAAAAAATTGCTTCCACTAATTCATCTTTACCCTATATGTATGGATTAAATAAACTCATTGCCTTTTCTTGACGTTTCTATTATTAAGGGTAACAATGATTTAAAATTTAAAATTTACAGAAAACCAACAACATAAGAACATAAGAAAGGAAGAACACTGCAGCAGGCCAGTTGGCCCATACTAGGCAGGTCCTTCACAATCCATCTCACTAACAGAATATTTTCTCAACCTAATTTTCAATGCTACCCAAGAAATAAGCTTTGATAATTCTATTTACTCATGTGCAAGTCCACTCAAATCCAACCTCTCTCACTCATGAATTTATTAAACCTAAATTTAAAACTACCCAAGGTCCTAGCTTCAATAACCCTACTAGGCAGACTGTTCCACTCATCAACTACCCTATTTCCAAACCAATAATTTCCTATATCCTTTCTAAATCTAAACTTATCTAACTTGAATCCATTATTGCGGGTTCTCTCTTGGAGAGATACCCTCAAGACCTTATTTATATCCCCTCTGTTAATACCCATTTTCCACTTGTATACCTCGATCATGTCTCCCTCATTCTTTGTCTTACAAGTGAATGTAATTTTAGGGTTTTCAATCTTTGTTCATACGGAAGACTCTAATGCTATGTATTAATTTAGTCATTCTACGCTGAATGTTTTCTAACGAATTATATCCATTCTGTAATATGGAGACCAGAACTGAGCTGCGTAATCTAGGTGAGGCCTTACAGATGGTGTATAAAGCTGTAATATAACCTCTGGACTTCTGTTGCTTACATTTCTTGATATAAATCCCAGTAATCTGTTTGCCTTATTACGTACGCTTAGGCATTGCTCTGTTGGTTTAAGTTTGCTGCTTACCATAACCCCTAAGTCCTTTTCGCAATATGTATAACTAAATGTAATAATATTGGTAGAATTACCGACAATATGTTAAGTAAAGGACACAATTGCAACAGTGACATTTATGTGGAAAAGTTTCGCTCTCCAGGAGCTTTCTCAAGCTCCTGGAGAGCGAAACGTTGCCACAATAAAATGTCACATTAGTTGCAATTGTGTCCTTTACTTAACATGTATGGCTAAGTTCTACATTATTTAACTTATAAGTGCTTGGGTTATGGACACTCCCGAGCTTCAGAACTTTGCATTTATCTACATTGAACTGCATCTGCCACTTTTCTGACCAGGAATTGAGTTTGTCTAAATGCTCCTGAAGTTCCCTGACATCTACGTTTGAATCAATTATCCTACCTATCTTCGTGTCATTGGCGAATTTGCTCATATCACTAGTAATTCCCTCATCAAGGTCATTGATATATATTATAAACATGGCTTACCAATAGAAAGCAGAGAGTTAACTCAGTGAAGACGTGTCTTGTGTGCTCTCTGTGAATCTGAAGAAGATGTCCTCTCTTGAGCTACTCTACCAGCAGCTGAACATAAGAACATAAGAAAGGAGGAACACTGCAGCAGGCCTGTTGGCCCATACTAGGCAGGTCCTTCACAATCCGTCCCACTAACAGAATATTTGCTCAACCCAATTTGCAATGCTACCCAAGAAATAAGCTTTGACAATTCTACCCACTCATGCGCGAGTCAACATAAGAGAACATAAGAACATAAGAAAGGAGGAACACTGCAGCAGGCCTGTTGGCCCATACTAGGCAGGTCCTTCACAATCCGTCCCACTAACAGAATATTTGCTCAACCCAATTTTCAATGCTACCCAAGAAATAAGCTTTGACAATTCTACCCACTCATGCGCGAGTCCCACTCAAATCCAACCCCTCTCACTCATGAATTTATCCAACCTAAATTTGAAACTACCCAAGGTCCTAGCTTCAATAACCCTACTAGGCAGACTGTTCCACTCATCAACTACCCTATTTCCAAACCAATACTTTCCTATATCCTTTCTAAATCTAAACTTATCTAACTTGAATCCATTATTGCGGGTTCTCTCTTGGAGAGATATCCTCAAGACCTTATTTATATCCCATTTGTTAATACCCATTTTCCACTTGTATACCTCGATCATGTCTCCCCTCATTCTACGTCTTACAAGTGAATGTAATTTTAGGGTCTTCAATCTTTCTTCGTAAGGAAGATTTCTAATGCTATGTATTAATTTAGTCATTCTACGCTGAATGTTTTCTAACGAATTTATGTCCATTCTGTAATATGGAGACCAGAACTGAGCTGCGTAATCTAGATGAGGCCTTACTAATGATGTATAAAGCTGTAATATAACCTCTGGACTTCTGTTGCTAACACTTCTTGATATAAATCCCAGTAATCTATTTGCCTTATTACGTACGCTTAGGCATTGCTGTCTTGGTTTAAGGTTGCTGCTTACCATCACATAAGAACATAAGAATGGAGGAACACTGCAGAAGGCCTACTGGCCCATACAAGGCAGGTCCTTATCAAAACCACCACTACCTAAGAATTTACTCCTGTACTCACGACACTAATCAAATCCAGCCCCTCCCACTCATATATTTGTCCAATCTCTTTTTAAAGCCACCCAAGGTCCTAGCCTCTATCACCCTACTCGGAAGATTGTTCCACGCATCTACAACTCTGTTCGAAAACCAGTACTTGCCTATGTCCTTTCTAAATCTAAATTTATCCAATTTAAATCCGTTATTTCTGGTTCTTACTTGGTTCGATATCCTCAGTATTTTATTAATATCTCCTTTGTTTATGCCCATCATCCACTTGTACACCTCGATGATATCTCCCCTCATTCTACGTCTCTCCAGAGAGTGGAGATTCAATGCTCTAAGTCTATCTTGGAAATAAATGGTATAAAATACCGACACAATGGAAAAATAAACACATAAGCAGTATAATGTGATCCTTTATTGACAACGTTTCGCCCACGCAGTGGGCTTTATCGAGTCACAGACAGATCTACCTGGATATTGAGCAACATGGAGATATATATAGGGTACAGTCAGGTGGAGAATGCTGGGTCAGGTGGAGAAAGCTGCATGTGAGTCTTAAAAAGTAGTGTGATAGTTAAAAACATAGTGTGACTTAAAGGACCTGCAGTGTACCATTCTTGAGTTCTAGGTGGGATAGCGTTGAAGAAGTTTCTTGGCAATAGGTTCAGCTATGTTGTAGAAGCCGTTGTTCTGGTTGAAGTTGTTGGATATACAGATGAGTGATGATTCTAGGATTCTTCGGTATTGCGTGTTGTCTTCTCTGGCGATGAGTCTTGCGTTTCTGTAGTTGATTAAATGGTTGTGTAAATTTCGGTGTTGAACACAGGCATTTCTTGAGTCGTCAGATCTGCCTGCGTACTGGTGTTCTGAAATGCGTGTTTGTAGGTCTCTGGATGTTTCGCCAACGTATAATTTGCTGCTCTCTGTGAATCTGAACAAGATGTCCTCTCTTGAGCTACTCTACCAGCAGCTGAAGGAAGAACTGAGGGTAGCTAAGCTTGAGATACAGCGACTGACTGAGGAAAACAAGAGGATTCGTAGTAATCCTCCTGTTGAGAATCCTCAAGCCAAGAAAGGAACCTGGGCAGTGGCTGGAATGCATGGGACAAAGTTAAAGATCAAGAGGATGGGTGGAGAGGTAGAATTAACGAAGAACCAGAAGCCTGTTGTGGAAATCATCGAACCGATTCTCCGTGTTACCCGATGAATGTGAGTCGACTACAGGGAACATCACGAACGACACCAAGGAAGGTAAGAACATTGTTCTTGTTGGGGATAGTCAAATTAGGTATATGGATAGGGCCTTCTGCTTGAAAGATAGAAGTAGGAGACAGAGGGTTTGCTTTCCTGGGGCTGGGATGGAGGATATTGTTAGCCGTCTGGACGACATCATGAGAGGTAATGGGAGCAATCCTATTATCTGTCTCAGTGCTGGAGGCAACGATGTTGGCAGACGTAGGAGTGAGGACCTGACTAGCAGGTATAGGTCAGCAATAGACATAATTAGGAAGAAGGGTGGGAACCCTGTCATATGTGGTATTTTGCCAAGGAGAGGAGTTGGAGATGAATGGCTGTCCAGGGCAATTGGTGTCAATTGCTGGCTGGACAAACACTGTAAGGATAATGCAGTACCATTCATTTGCAACTGGGACCACTTCTATGGCCGAAATGACATGTATGCCAGGGATGGGGTTCACTTATCCAGGGCAGGTGTGGATTTTCTTGCTAGCTCAGTTGAGGGTGTTGTTAGGACTTTAAACTAAGATTAGTTAGAGGTATGGGTTTAGAAATGGAAAATACTGAATGTCGAAATATAGATCTAGGCTTTGATATAAAAATTCTTAACAATAACAAGGACAGTAATATGTATAGTGGAAAAACAGAATGGAGCAGGAAGGGTAAAGAGAAAGGAGGGTCTTTAAAAGTGTATTATACAAATAGTCGTAGTGCTAGGAATAAGATGGACGATTTGAGATTAGTTGCAAGTGCAGGTAACATTGATGTATTTGCCATAACTGAGACGTGGTTCAATACGAAAAATAGGGACATGCCTGCTGAATGTCATATACAGGGTTTTAAATTGTTCCAAGTAGACAGAAGTTTCGGGAAGGGGGGTGGAGTGGCACTGTAAGTCCGAGATCGCTTGAACTGTTGCATAAAAAGGAATAAAGTCTGAAATAACACATACAGAGTCTGTCTGGATAGAATTTTCAGAGGGCATGAAAAATTGATTTTAGGTGTGATATACCGTCCCCCAAACTTAGATAGGGACCAAGGGAGACTACTATGGGAGGAAATTGTTAAGGCCACAATGCACGATAACGTAGTTATTCTGGGTGACTTCAACTTTAGTCAAATTGATTGGAATTTTTGACTGGGAATTTAGAATCTAACGATTTCTTAGAAGTAGTTCAAGATTGTTTTTGAAGCAGTTTGTGACAGAACCTACAAGGGAAATAATCTGCTTGACTTAGTTCTGGCAAACAAGGAAACCCTTGTTAATAATTTAGAAATTACAGAGGAACTCGGCGCAAGCGACCACAAATCAATTACCTTTGGCATTGAATGGAAGTTTCATAGTAGTAATAACTCAGTAACGGTCCCAGATTTTCGCTTAGCAGATTACAATGGACTTAGAGAACACTTATCATCTGTGGATTGGGGTAATGAAGAGAGCTATCAATATGACAGTTTTCTGAACACTATACATGCTGCCCAAAGAACATTTATCCCATATAAAGAAATTAGATCGAATAGAAATGACCCAAAATGGATGAATAATAGGCTCAAATATCTTTTAGGGCAGAAGAAAGGAATTTATAGGCGTATCAAAAGAGGTGAGGATCATCTTATGAATCAGTATATTGACATTAAGAGGGACGTTAAAAAGGGGATAAGAAAAGCTAAGCGGGACTACGAAATTAAAGTTGCTAGGGATTCGAAAACTAACCCAAAAAGTTTTTTCCAGGTGTATAGAACAAAAGTTAGAGATAAGATAGGTCCCCTTAAAAATAATTATGGGTATCTTACTGACAAAGATAATGAAATGTGCTCTATTTTTAATAATTATTTTCTCTCGGTTTTCACTCAGGAAGACACTAATAATATCCCAAGAATTAGGTATTTTAGTAGGCCTGAAGAAGATAAATTATGTAGTATCACAGTCACTAGCGAAATAGTTATCAAACAGATAGACCGTTTGAAGCAAAATAAATCGCCAGGCCCTGATGAGCTTTTTCAAGGGTTCTTAAGGAATGCAAAATTGAACTCTGTGAACCCTTAACTAACATTTTTAACCTATCTCTTCAAACAGGTGTAGTGTCTGATACGTGGAAGATGGCTAATGTAATTCCTATTTTTAAAGCAGGGGACAAGTCGTTACCATCAAATTACCGCCCAATAAGTCTAACATCAATTGTAGGCAAATTATTAGAGTCGATTATAGCTGATAACATAAGAAGCCATCTCGATAGGCATAATTTGATTAATGATACTCAACATGGATTCACCAGGGCCGTTCCTGCCTAACTAATTTATTAACTTTTTCAGTAAGGCTTTTGAGGCAGTTGATCATGATAAAGAATTCGATATTGTTTATTTGGATTTTAGTAAGGCTTTTGATAGAGTACCACATCAGAGACTGTTAAAGAAAGTGGCTGCTCATGGCATTGGGGGAAAAGTGTTTTCATGGATCGAGTCATGGCTCACCAATAGGAAGCAGAGGGTGTGCATTAATGGGGTTAAATCTGAGTGGGGATCTGTAACAAGTGGCGTTCCACAGGGATCGGTTTTGGGCCCGTTGTTGTTTATAATATATATAAATGACCTTGACGAGGGAATTTCTAGTGATATGAGCAAATTCGCTGATGACACGAAGATAGGTAGGATAATCGATTCAGACGTAGATGTCAGTGAACTACAGGAGGATTTAGACAAACTCAATTCCTGGTCAGAAAAATGGCAGATGCAGTTCAATGTAGATAAATGCAAAGTTCTAAAGCTCGGGAGTGTCCATAACCCAAGCACTTATAAGTTAAATAACGTAGAACTTAGCCATACAGATTGCGAGAAGGACTTGGGGGTGATGGTAAGCAGAACCTTAAACCAAGACAGCAATGCCTAAGCGTACGTAATAAGGCAAATAGATTACTGGGATTTATATCAAGAAGTGTTAGCAACAGAAGTCCAGAGGTTATATTACAGCTTTATACATCATTAGTAAGGCCTCACCTAGATTACGCAGCTCAGTTCTGGTCTCCATATTACAGAATGGACATAAATTTGTTAGAAAACATTCAGCGTAGAATGACTAAATTAATACATAGCATTAGAAATCTTACTTACGAAGAAAGATTGAAGACCCTTAAATTACATTCACTTGTAAGACGTAGAATGAGGGAGACATGATCGAGGTATACAAGTGGAAAATGGAGTATTAACAAAGGGGATATAAATAAGGTCTTGAGGTATCTCTCCAGAGAGAACCCGCAATAATGGATTCAAGTTAGATAAGTTTAGATTTAGAAAGGAAAGTATTGGTTTGGAAATAGGGTAGTTGATGAGTGGAACAGTCTGCCTAGTAGGGTTATTGAAGCTAGGACCTTGGGTAGTTTTAAATTTAGGTTGGATAAATTCATGAGTGAGAGGGGTTGGATTTGAGTGGGAATTGCACATGAGTAAATAAAATTATCAAATCTTATTTCTTGGGTAGCATTGAAAGTTGGGTTGAACAAGTGTTCTGTTGGTGGGATGGAATGTGAAGGACTTGCCTAGTATGGGCCAACAGGCCTGCTGCAGTGTTCCTCCTTTCTTATGTTCTTATGTTCTTAAGGGATTGTGTATACCCCTGCCGTGGATTGAAGCTTTTCCTGTCTGTTACTGGTAATGTCCTTAATGGTGGTGGATGTGGAGGTGGATACTCGGAATGAGGTCTTAGAAAAAATGTTGGAAACTTGTTTGGAAATGGAGTTGGTGGGAAGGACTATGTATCTCTTCTCAGCAGTGTCTTCTCTGGGTGTGTTGAAGATGTTTAATGCCCGTCGTCTGCAGTCTCTAATGAAGTGACGAGGATAGTGAAGTTTGGAAAAAACTTGTTCAATGAGGGAGCATTCTTCTTCAAGATGGAAATAAATGGTATAAAATACCGACACAATGGAAAAATAAACACATAAGCAGTATAATGTGATCCTTTATTGACACCGAAATTTACACAACCATTTAATCAACTACAGAAACGCAAGACTCATCGCCAGAGAAGACAACACGCAATACCGAAGAATCCTAGAATCATCACTCATCTGTATATCCAACAACTTCAACCAGAACAACGGCTTCTACAACATAGCTGAACCTATTGCCAAGAAACTTCTTCAACGCTATCCCACCTAGAACTCAAGAATGGTACACTGCAGGTCCTTTAAGTCACACTATGTTTTTAACTATCACACTACTTTTTAAGACTCACATGCAGCTTTCTCCACCTGACCCAGCATTCTCCACCTGACTGTACCCTATATATATCTCCATGTTGCTCATTTTCCAGGTAGATCTGTCTGTGACTCGATAAAGCCCACTGCGTGGGCGAAACGTTGTCAATAAAGGATCACATTATACTGCTTATGTGTTTATTTTTCCATTCTTCTTCAAGGAGATTTCTTATACTGTAAATCATTTTAGTCATTCTTCTTTGTATGTTCTCCAATGAATCTATATCCATCCTGTAGTAAGGAGACCAAAACTGAGCTGCATAATCCAAATGAGGTCTCACTAGTGATGTATAGAGCTGTAAATACCCAAATGAGGTCTCACTAGTGATGTATAGAGCTGTAAATACCCAGGCCGAGGGACTGATAACCTCAAACTCCTCCTCTCCTTACACCTTTCTACTTTGTATTGGACTGATGAAGCCACTGTGTGGCGAAACGTTTCCTCAATAAAGATACCCAAGTGTTGCATATGTGTCTAATTTATAACTTGTCGGTTCTCTGAACCATTCATCTACATAGAGCTGTAAAATAACTTTTGGACTTCTGTTGCTTATACTTCTTGAAATAAATCCTAGTAATCTGTTAGCCTTATTGCGCACACTTAGGCACTGTTGTCTTGGCTTTAGATTTCTGCTTACCATGACTCCCAAGTCTTTTTCACATTCTGTATGATCAAGCTCAACTTCACCTAGTTTATAAATTCGAGGGATATTTTCATTACCAACGACTAGCACCTTACACTTGTCCACATTGAACTTCATCTGCCACTTTTCAGACCAAGACATTAATTTATCCAAATCCTCCTGGAGTTCATTGGTATCCTCCTCAGAATGAATTATACGGCCTATTTTTGTATCATCAGCAAATTTACTCATGTCACTTGCAATTCCTTCATCAAGGTCATTTATGTAAATTATGAACAACAATGGGCCCAAAACTGATCCTTGTGGAACGCCACTGGTGACAAATCCCCATTCAGATTTGACCCCATTAATGGAAACTCTCTGCTTTCTATTGGTAAGCCATGCCTCTATCCATGCTAGAACTTTACCTCCTATACCATGAGCTGCCACCTTTCTTAAGAGTCTCTTGTGAGGTACTCTATCGAAGGCCTTACTGAAATCCAAGTAAACTATATCATATTCTTTATCACTGTCTACTGCCTCAAATGTTTTATTGAAAAACGTCAGTAAATTTGTCAGGCAGGAACGACCTCTCGTAAACCCATGCTGAGATTCATTAATCAAATTATGTTCTTCAAGGTGACTTCTGATAATATCAGCTATAATTGATTCTAATAATTTGCCTACTATAGACGTGAGGCTTATTGGACGGTAATTTGATGGACTGGACTTATTCCCTGATTTGAATATAGGAACTACATTAGCTATCTTCCACATCTCTGGCACAACACCAGTTAGGATGGACGTGTTAAACACATTCGTTAATGGCTGACTAAGTTCCATCTTGCATTCTTTAAGTACCCTGGAAAACAACTCGTCGGGTCCTGGGGACTTATTTTGCTTCAGTTTATCTATCTGTTTGATAACCATATCCCTCGTGACAGTAATATTAGTTAATTTGAATTCTTCAGGAACTGAATAATTGTTAATTTCTGGAATCTCATTTACGTCTTCTTGTGTAAAGTCTTGTGTAAAGTCCTTCTCGCAATCTGTATAACTAAGTTCTACGTTATTTAACTTATAAGTGCTTGGGTTATGGACACTCCCGAGCTTCAGAACCTTGCATTTATCTACATTGAACTGCATCTGCCACTTTTCTGACCACGAATTAAGTTTGTCTAAATCTTCCTGAAGTTCTATGACATCTATGTTTGAATCAATTATCCTACCTATCTTCGTGTCGTCGGCGAATTTGCTCATATCACTAGTAATTCCCTCATCAAGGTCATTGATATATATTATAAATAACAATGGGCCTAAGACTGATCCCTGTGGAACACCACTTGTTACAAGTCCCCATTCGGATTTAACCCCATTTATGCACACTCTCTGCTTCCTATTGGTGAGCCATGACTCGATCCATGACAGCACTTTTCCCCCAATGCCATGAGCTGCCACTTTCTTTAACAGTCTCTGGTGCGGTACTCTATCAAAAGCCTTACTAAAGTCTAAATAAACAATATCGAATTCTTTATCGTGATCAACAGCCTCAAAAGCTTTACTGAAGAAGGTTAATAAATTAGATAGGCAGGAACGGCCCCTCGTGAATCCATGCTGGGTATCATTAATCAAATCCAACCCCTCTCACTCATGAATTTATCCAACCTAAATTTGAAACTACCCAAGGTCCTAGCTTCAATAACCCTACTAGGCAGACTGTTCCACTCATCAACTACCCTATTTCCAAACCAATACTTTCCTATATCCTTTCTAAATCTAAACTTTTCTAACTTGAATCCATTATTGTGGGTTCTCTCTTGGAGAATATCCTCAAGACCTTATTTATATCCCCTTTGTTAATACCCACTTTCCACTTGTATACCTCGATCATGTCTCCCCTCATTCTACGTCTTACAAGTGAATGTAATTTTAGGGTCTTCAATCTTTCTTCGTAAGGAAGATTTCTAGTGCTATGTATTAATTTAGTCATTCTACGCTGAATGTTTTCTAACGAATTTATGTCTATTCTGTAATATGGAGACCAAAACTGAGCTGCGTAATCTAGGTGAGGCCTTACTAATGATGTATAAAGCTGTAATATAACCTCTGGACTTCTGTTGCTAACACTTCTATATATAAATCCCAGTAATCTATTTGCCTTATTACGTACGCTTAGGCATTGCTGTCTTGGTTTAAGGTTGCTGCTTACCATCAGCAACCTTAAACCAAGACAGCAATGCCTAAGCGTACGTAATAAGGCAAATAGATTACTGAAGGATGAACTGAGGGTAGCTAAGCTTGAGATACAGCGACTGACTGACGAAAACAGTAGGATTCGTAGTAATCCTCCTGTTGAGAATCCTCAAGCCAAAAAAGGAACCTGGACAGTGGCTAAAACGCATGGGACAAAGTTAAGGATCAAGAGGACGGGTGGAGAGGTAGAAACAACGAAGACCCAGGAGAATGTTGTGGAAACATCGAACCCATTCTCCGTGCTACACTAATAATATGCCAAGAATTAGGTATTTTAGTGGGCCTGAAGAAGATAAATTATGTAGTATCACAGTCACTAGCGAAATGGTTATCAAACAGATAGACCGTTTGAAGCAAAAAAAATCGCCAGGCCCCGATGAGCTTTTTCAAGGGTTCTTAAGGAATGCAAAATAGAACTCTGTGAACCCTTAACTAACATTTTTAACCTATCTCTTCAAACAGGTGTAGTGCCGGATACATGGAAGATGGCTAATGTAATTCCTATTTTTAAAGCAGGGGACAAGTCGTTACCATCAAATTACCGCCCAATAAGTCTAACATCAATTGTAGGCAAATTACTAGAGTCGATTATAGCTGATAACATAAGAAGCCATCTCGATAGGCATAATTTGATTAATGATACTCAGCATGGATTCACCAGGGGCCGTTCCTGCCTAACTAATTTATTAACTTTTTCAGTAAGGCTTTTGAGGCAGTTGATAATGATAAAGAATTCGATATTGTTTATTTGGATTTTAGTAAGGCTTTTGATAGAGTACCACATCAGAGACTGTTAAAGAAAGTGGCTGCTCATGGCATTGGGGAAAAGTGTTGTCATGGATCGAGTCATGGCTCACCGATAGGAAGCAGAGGGTGTGCATAAATGGGGTTAAATCGGAGTGGGGATCTGTAACAAGTGGCGTTCCTCAGGGATCGGTTTTGGGCCCGTTGTTGTTTATAATATATATAAATGACCTTGACGAGGGAATTTCTAGTGATATGAGCAAATTCGCTGATGACACGAAGATAGGTAGGATAATCGATTCAGACGTAGATGTCAGTGAACTACAGGAGGATTTAGACAAACTCAATTCCTGGTCAGAAAAATGGCAGATGCAGTTCAATGTAGATAAATGCAAAGTTCTAAAGCTCGGGAGTGTC
>WNWK01046422.1:0-14326 GCA_009830355.1 Cherax destructor
AAATTGCACTGGAATATGAATTATCACTCTTTCAAAGTTAAACAATTACTTTAACACAATAATTAAACAATATAGAAATTTATGAAAGCAAAATTGGATACTGCACAAATGGAATTGCACAAAATCAGTTGCAGGAATTATCAATAAGATTACTGGGAAATTGTTTTTACAACACAAGAAACATAAATATATCAGAAATTAACTAGTTTGAACACTCTTACTCTTAATCAAGCAAGACAAGGTAACATAAGGGAACAATTACTCAAACAATTCACTAAGAACACTTACTTAATTATTCTCACTTAAGAGTGAATTTGTTCAAACAACATTCAAACAAATAAGAATTATAAACAAAATATGTATAACACTTACAACTTCAGGAGTACAAACATCAGGATGAAGGTAATTGTTGGACTTACAGTTCACAACATAGTCACGGACTTTGGACTTGAGTAAGTCAACTTAGCAGAAGAAATTGAGGTCCTCATTATACGTACTATATAAAATTATAGCACTATCTGCAAGGTTAAACACATAAGCACTGTATAAGAAAAGAATTACACAAAACAAGAATGTTGCAAGGGAAAGGAATACTGAATGCAATGGGAGGTAAATACAGGGAAAAAAAAAATTCTGGGAAAAGTATTGGAACACAACAATAGTTAAAGAAAAAATGGCACAAGGAGTAACTGTTTTAAACGGCACACAATACTCAGTAAATAATACTTACTTCAGATGAGACAAAAACATAACACTATATGTAAATGAAATATGGCACAAAATTATTAATCAGAGACGATATTAGGAAAATCAAAATTAATGCAAGCAAAGAATTTAACACTTAGTGTGCAAACAAATGTTTTAAACACTCGCAATTGTCTTTAATTATCCGGAAAAAATATAATGTCTCTAAGCTGTAGATTGAAGATAGTGGTGGTAGAAATCTGGAGTTGGAGGTTATGGTGGTGTTATCTGCTCGGGCGGCTTCGTCTGCTACTCCACTACACACGGTGGTTCTCGGAGAAATAATAATAATAATAATATCTTTATTTACTACAAGTACATGTACATGGTATACAGGCCTAGCTGACATCAGTGACATACTACTATATAGAAAGTCCCTTGTTATGCTGAGCATTTCGGGCAGATTAGGTCAGTGTCCTAAGATGCGACTCACACCAGTCGACTAACACCCAGGTACCCATTTTACTGATGGGGAACATAGACAACAGGTGTAAAGAAACACGCCCAATGTTTCTGCCCTGGCTGGGAATCGAACCCAGGCTCTCGCCGTGTGAAGCGAGAGCTTTAGCCACCAGACCACCAGAGCACTTAAATGAAGGATCCACATAGATTTAGGCCTTGTTCGTCGGCACTCTGGTTGAAAGGTCACAAAGTCTATCTTCACCTACTATGTGGACCGGAAAAATCGACGATAAACCCAAGAGATTGGGTAAAAACAGACACATGTGGTTAAATGGCGGCGTCTGTTTGTGTGGGTGGTTGGGTGAGCGGCTGGGTATACTGACTCACATGGTCCCACGCTCGGGCTGACTCACGACTTCACACACGCCTGTGGCTTGCTGGCTTAGACACTCACACAGGCTTATATGGCTGGAGTCTTGTAACTATGAGCACAGCAGGGTAGAAGCTGGCAAGGCTAGGCTGGCTTGGACAGGTTGTATGGCTTGGCTTAGGCACTCCCCCGCTCACAGACTGGCTTATCTCGTGGCTTAATTTGCAAAATCTGGGCCTACCCCTCGAAGGTTTTAACAAATAAGAGATAAGGCACTTAGCTGACCAAGGAAACAGTGTAGACAGTCTGACGAATGCTGGCTTGGAGTGTTTGTAGCGTCTGTAGGCGTACACACTGCTGTCCGCCGGCTTGGTAGACTTGATCTCCCTATATTTCCGCAATCGTAGATAAACGGAACACACCGCTGCACACTAATTGTCGTGTGGGTATTGGGAGAGTAAATAAGGTGGTATAGAAAAACTCGGGATGGATGGTGTAGATATATTGAGTAGTGCCCAGCCACTTCTGTCCAGTCGTATGCCTAGCGTCGGAGTGAGGGCAATGGCCTGGTGGACGCCTCTCACATGAGCGGGTATTGTGACGTCATAAGGAGCATCACAGGTTCAAGGGATCCTAACTTATAACAGGGATCTCACATATAAATGGGTAGAACATGATATACAACACAAGTATAATACACATGGAATAAATGACAGCCTTGATGCTGTGTGACTGATGCCTTGATGCTGTGCGACTGCTGCCTTGATGCTGTGCGACTGCTGCCTGATGCTGTGCAACTGCGCCTCACTTCTGATCGTCTATGCCTAGCGTCGGAGCTGGCAATGGCCTTGATGCTGTGCGACGCCTTGACTGGCGAGCTGTGATGCTGTGCAACTGCTGCCTTGATGCTGTGCACAGCGTTAGCTGCACTTGATGCTGTGCGACTGCTCCTTTGATGCTGTGCGACTGCTGTCTTGATGCTGTGCACTGCTGCCTATGTGTGGACTGACTGCCTTGATGCTGTGCACTGCTGCCTTGATGCTGTGCGACTGCTGCCTTGATGCTGTGCAACTGCTGCCTTGATGCTGTGCGACTGCTGCCTTGATGCTGTGCGACTGCTGTCTTGATGCTGTGCGACTGCTCCTTGATGCTGTGCGACTGCTGCCTTGATGCTGTGCGACTGCTGCTTGATGCTGTGCGACTGCTGCCTTGTGATGTGGCCTGCTGCTGATGCTTGCTGCGCTTGATGCTGTGCGACTGCTGCCTTGATGCTGTGCGACTGCTGCCTTGATGCTGTGCGACTGCTGCCTTGATGCTGTGCGACTGCTGCCTTGATGCTGTGCGACTGCTGCCTTGATGCTGTGCGACTGCTGCCTTGATGCTGTGCGACTGCTCCTTGATGCTGTGCGACTGCTGCCTTGATGCTGTGCGACTGCTGCTTGATGCTGTGCGACTGCTGCCTTGTGCTGTGCGACTGCTCCTTGATGCTGTGCGACTGTTTGATGCGTGACTGCTGCATAACACTTCCTTTAGTATTTTTCCCTTTCTTTATGTTGAAGCTGGCAGTGATTGCTTCATTAAATTTCCTTAGGACTTTCCCTTTCGTAGTCAGCTGCTGAGGTTACTCACTGTGAAAGTCTACGTGACCTTCTCCGAGGTCACTCACTGCTGAGGTACTCACTGCTGAGGTCACTCACTGCTAGGTCACTCACTGCTGAGGTCACCACTGCTGAGGTCGTCCGTACCACCACACGTTATCTCTCTTGATAAGGGCAGCTTCAAAAATAATTTACAACGAATAAAAGGACTGTCCCACGCTGGAACAAATTTATAAGTAAGGCTCATGTGCAACAGTTAGTTGTATTTATTCTGCAACAGTTAAGGGAAATCGGCCTGACGACACTGGAGGACAGGAGGGTTATGGGAGACATGATAACGACATACAAAATACTGCGAGGAATAGATAAGGTGGACAGAGACAAGATGTTCCAGAGAGGGGACACAGAAACAAAGGGTCACAATTGGAAGTTGAAGACTCAGACGAGTCAAAGGGATGTTAGGAAGTATTTCTTCAGTCATAGAGTTGTCAGGAAGTGGAATAGTATAGCAAGTGATGTAGTGGAGGCAGGAACCATACATAGCTTTAAGACGAGGTATGATAAAGCTCATGGAGCAGGGAGAGAGAGGACCTAGTAGCGGTCAGTGAAGAGGCGGAGCCAGGAGTTAAGTCTCGACCCCTGCAACCACAATTAGGTGAGTACAGTGGGCTTCTTCCGTCAAGTACAGAAGAGTTAGCAGAGGTACAGTTGTTCCAGACTATGGAGCAAAACTCTTTTCCAGGCTGAGGGACTGTGTAATGAAACAAATCAGCCCCTCAAGCATTATTTATGTAAGGTGTGATAAATATTAGTTGTGAAAATTTCATGACTGTCCTCACTTATATTTCTTGTCTATATCCTTATCTATTTACCATGTGCATAGTTCTGTAACTCAGGGGAAAGAAATAAATGCTGTTAATTAACTCAAGAAATGTATTTGAACTGTGATTATCTTCGCATTCTGTTGCTCTGTTATTGTATGTTCCAATATGTTTTCTCTAGAATTTTTGTTAATCTGTAATATAGTGTATAACATTAATTTTCTTTGTGTCTGATTATTTTTCTAGTATTAGTATTCATTGTAATAATTATTGTCTTAGCAGCAACCAGGCACCCCCCAAAGATATGCCTCCAAAGTAGGAGAGATCCACCAGAGACACTGATGAGAGGAGAGTGCTAGAGAGACCTGGAACACTATAGTCCTGGAGGATCAGACCAGACTTGTAATCTGGGATTTGGAAGGTCTCAGGAGTATCCCAAAGCAGGAATGTATCAAGACTATTTAAACCTCAGTATGGAAAGTAGTGGAGTCCCTTGGGAACTATGTGGGGAGGTGGTTTTGACAGCAGTAAGCCAGTCCTGCTAATAAGAATTAAGTATTTGTTGATAGAATTTTTTTGTGTGTCAATACTTTCAGATACCCTCAATAACTTCTCATGCAACTGATGCGCCCATCAATAACTTCTCATCCAACTGATGCGCCCATCAATAACTTCTCATGCAACTGATGCGCCCATCAATAACTTCTCATGCAACGGAAAAATATTCTCGCTATTTCCTGTCCGTTGAATGTTGTCCCTCGACAAAGGTCTTGAATGGTCCTCTAATGCCATTTGAGGACGAGGCCATCCAGTCTACCACAACCAGATCTGAGACTGAACCTCTGCAAAGTGTGGACGAGTCCAACCTCCCTGCAAATGAGTCTGGTGATACCAGAGTGCCATCACACACACCAGTTGTGGAGGAGCTAGCCAACCCTGCCAGCACATGTGGAACTACTGATAGTTTAACACCCATACCTTTTGCCTCCACCTGAATTTTGGGATAAGCATGTCACTCCTCCCAATACACACATCTCCAACAGTCAGACGGACGCTACACATGTAACCCCCCTGGAAGCTGGAGATGAGTCAGATGCACAGGACCCACCCGCAATGAATGATGAGGTAGTCATGTCACAGGCACCAACAAAGAACACTGATTTAACCAAGGTACCTGTTAAGGTTATAGGTGTTACAGAAAGAACTAAGTCAGGTGAGCCTTCCTCTGGAGAGGCATTTGATTCGCCTGACCTTCCTCAAATTATAACAAACTTGCAGGAAAAAATTGAGCATCTTGAACAGATGCTGACAAGTTTAATAAATATATGTAGTCAAGATGATGCTCCTGAGTGTGTTGATGATGTCAAAAGTGCATCAACAATCTCGGTTCAATTTCAAGCCATTTGTAAGAAAGAAGCCAATGACTCATGGCTTCAAAAGTTGCCTTGGAACTTGCTGCCAATTTGCCGGAAAATGCTTAAAAATAAAGGATCTGAAGATAAGCATGTACAAACTATGCTATTTGCTCTTAAGTGTCTGCACACTGTAGGCAAAGCATAATAGTCTTACCATCTTATGAACAAGATATTGTAATAACTCACTACATGGATAGATTACAATTTTTTTCATGGAACATTGCTTCTATTAGGAAGCGGTTGCCTGACTTACATCATATTAGTGCAACCAAGAATATTGATGTCATCTGTTTGCAGGAATGTAGACTGAAAGAAGGAGCACCTCCACCAAAGTTGTCTGGATATGCAGCTTATAACTTAAGGTCAACCAACTGTTGTGTGATGTATGTCAGAAAGAACTTGCCACATTCACTCCTTACCCTGCAGAGTCGAGTAAACATGCAGTATCATGGTGTCAGAGTATACGCAGGCGATTTTTCCATAAACATTTTTAATCTTTATGCCCCAGCAAACCAGCTTCGACCTGATTCTTTACCAGATCGCATCAATAGTGAACCTACCCTCATACTTGGAGACTTTAATGCCAGACATAAGAATATTAGTGGGTCTATAACAAACACCAATGGAACTAAACTAGTGAAATTTCTAAATGAGCATGATAATGTTCGTATTGTAGGCACTACTGAGCTCACTCACATATATGGAGGCATACTAGATCTGTGCCTTGGATTTAATACATCGTATACGATGCATGACTCTGTCATAGTTGATGATCTTCTATCTGATCACTTCCCAAGACTCACAACTGTCAATCTTGATCATATCTCAAGCAACCAAGGAGCTAAATACAGAAGGAGGAAACTTATTCTCAACCCAGAACACAGAGAAAACTTTATTAACCACTTGGATCAATGGTATAAAGATTATGAGCCCACTGGCACACAAAAATTCAATGATGATCTAGTTACCGCTATTGAGACTACTCACAGATCAAGTGGGCAGGAAAAGACAACATAAACCTTCCACTAGAAATGACAATAAAAACCAATGTAAATATTATAATGACCCACAGCTACGCAATCTAACACATGCAGCTAGGAGGATTGGTAAAGCATACCGTGAGTGTAGAACACCAGACCTTCTCAGAACATTCCAAGCTGCACTAACAAATGCAAGAAATAGAAAGCAAGAACTTAGGCAACAGGAATGGGAACAATTCGTTAGTGGATTAAATAGGTCTACCCCTTTAAGTCTGGCATGGAAAGGTATAAATAAAATAACCAGGAAAAAGACTGGCAATGTTGCTCATCCCTTTCCACTTGAAAAAGCAAATGACCTCATAAATGACTGGTCCAAAATCTCCAGGCATGAAAACCTGCCATCTCATATTAGAGAAAACTTAGAGAGTGCTTCTGAAGAAATGTTGAAACTTATTAATTTTATGAGCCAAAATATTGATGAGTGATTGCCTCTTCACCGAGTATGAATTAGATAACGCATTAACTAAAGGTCGATCAACTGCTCCTGGAGAGGATGGTATAACCTATGATATTCTCAGAACTTTAAGGCACGTGCCTAATAATCCTTTGTTGGCACTCTATAATACCAGTTACATTGAGGGAGTTCTTCCTACTTCCTGGACCAATAGTCTCATTGTGCCTATCCCTAAGCCCCAACAGCCTGATACATTTAGACCAATCTCCTTAACTAGCTGTCTTTGTAAAATTTTTGAAAGAATTATACTTAACAAACTGTACTATAGAATCAGACACCAACTCTCCCCCTCCCTCTATGGGTTCATGAAAGGTAAGAGTGTGCAGAATTGTATATCCACCTTTCTCACCGCACACACCTCTACTAGTTTTACCACATTTCTTGATCTAAAATCTGCATTTGATATTGCAAACAGAACTGTTATACTACATGAACTAGCCAAAATGAATATTGGTGGTAGCCTACTCTGCTGGATAATAGGATACCTGGCAAACAGAGTATCCTCTGTCCTCTACCAAGGCTTTAGAAGCGAGTCTAAAGAAATGTCCCTAGGTACACTGCAGGGAGGAGTTCTCAGTCCCATGCTATTTAATATTCTGATTAATGCTCTCCTAAATGCTCTACCTGCCTCACCTAAACATATAGCTATAAGCTATGCTGATGACATCATGAACCATACAACAGGGCATAAAAAGATGAGTACCGTTCTTAATGAAGTTCAAGCATGGGGCTCAACAACATTAAATCACCTTAGACCACTCATAACCCAGCAAAAGGCTGCAGTCAGGATGATAACAAATTCCCACTCTAGACAGCATACTCCACCTATATTCAGAACCTTAAAACTACTCACCATAAAAAATATTCATACCTATTCATGTGCCCTCTACATACATAAAACTCTACATGCTAATATCAACCCTCCGCTCAAAATTCTCCTCAACAACTTTAATAGGTCCCATGACCATGACACAAGACACAGATCACTATTTGACATACCCCGAGTCCATACTAACCAATGTAAAAATTCTATGCACATAAAGGGCCCCAGAATCTGGAATTCATTACCAGTAAATATTAAGTTAACCTTGTCGGAAAATCAATTCAAGACTCTTCTCAAAAATCACCTACTCACCCTATACTAAATACTCATACTGTAACAAACTTTCAAACCCAATATTATTTTACTTAAGATAATCTCAATTTGATATGTTCATCCTCCTTAACACTTGTTGCAATTTCATATCATCATATGTCATTTAAAACCTTATAGTATCATCATTTTGTTAATGTGAAATAAAATATATAACTAGAAGAAACTCAATAATTTTTTCTAGTATTGTTATTATACTAGTATAGCATCAACATATTGTAACTTGAAATAAAATATACAACTAGATTAAACTCAACCAATTTCTTTTGTATTGTATTTTAATAGTAGTATGTATAATCATATTATAATTTAAAATAATACAGAACTAGAATAAACTCAATCAATTTCTTTAGCATTAAGTACTTAGTGAATAAGTCTTTAGAATAAACTGCCCCTAATGCCATGGCATGCCAGTGGCTCTCCTTGCATTACAGTTTTATAATTGTAACTACCAATAACAGTGTACACTTGTAACAGGCATCGAAATAAAAATATTATTATTATTATTATTATTATTATTATTATTATTATTAAGCAATTTATAATCGACTAGGCCTCGTAATATCTTCCTCTAAAACAAAGATATTAACAAGCAAACGACATCCCCCTCCCATCTATTTGCAGGGTGAAAACATTAGCTACGTTAAAACTTAAAGATATCTTGGTGTAGATGTACCCTTTACCAAATCCACTATACCACAACTAAATAAAAAATGCAAAGATAGACTAAATGCTCTTAAAGCTGTTGCTGGCTACAATCCCAACTATGGTGCTAATGTGAGAATCGCGAGAATGATGTACATAGCCTATATTAGGTCCTTAATTGATTATGCTGCTCCCATGTTGATATTAGCTCGAGAAAGTTCTCTCCGACCCTTGGAGTTAATGCAAAATGAAGCTCTCAGAATTATTCTTGGCTGTCCCAAATCTACAAAGGTTCTTAATATGAGGAAGGAGCTTGGTATTACTAGTATCAGTGATACAATTGTTGAGATTAACACTGTACTTGGTATTAGAATGTTAAGAAATGAACCAGACACTGTCACAATGAATCTTACTAAATGTCTAGAAGTAAATACTCACAGATCTAAATGGATTGTGAAAACATGCAATTACATTAAGTTTTACAACCTGCATGAATTGTATCACTGTAGGCAACAAGAGCATTTGACCCTCCATGGAAGATGTGTTCATTTAATATCACATAACTGCAAGTCCCTCCCAAGAAGCTCATTGCTAGTAATCCCTTCCTTAAATCACTTGTTAAAGCAACTGCTCAAGAAGAAATTTCTCGCCTAGCTGGTAGTAATAAGTTATCTCAAGTTATATACACTGATGGATCTAAAGAGGAGTCTTCTGGCAGGGCTGCATCTGCTCTGGTTGCCACCTCCTAGTTAAGAACAATAATAATATTTTGAACTAGGCATAAGAATTAACAACTGGGCGTCTACACTGGAAACTGAATTATTTGCAATCCTAATGGCACTAAAGATAACTTATGACATTGAGCTAGACTCTATCATCATTACTGATGCTATATCATCATTGAAGGCTCTTGACTCATATAATGACTCTAACAGCATGCTCATTGGAGAAGCCAGGTATAGATACTAAAAAATCCGGGACAAAGGAATTACTGTACAATTGCTATGGATTCCGTCACACATTGGATTACTCCTTCATGATAAAGTTGATATGTTAGCCAAGAAGAGCACCCATAAGGAGAATGTAGAATATAACTTTGGTATATCTGTGTCTAGCATTAGGAATAATATTAGAGAGAAATAAATAATGAAAATGATAGCTATAGGAATGCAGTTAAAAGAATGAGTAGATCTATAACCCACTATGATAACATGAACGTAGATAAGTATGTTTATGGAGCAACTTGCAATGTGAACAGACTGACTGATGTTGTAGTGGCCAGGCTTAGGCTTGGCTACAAGTACTTCTGGCAGTTTGGGAGACACACAGATTATGATCAAACTAAATTCAAATTATGTGATCAGCATATGGTCACTGTCTTGAACACTATGTGCTGAATTGTCCACTTATTGAGGAATATAGAGATAGACAGTATAATAACCTATGTGACATGTCAAGATATCTTATTAGTGAAGGTAGGATGCCACTTATACTAAGCAAATTTCCTAAATTTGCTTGTAACAGATAAGTGAAATGTAGATATAAACCCAAATGTACAATTGTTAACCCCTTTGGGGCCTAGTGCCTAGGCCTTTGTGTATCCATATGCTCTTGCGCTACCGTCCACAGGATGGATATGGGGTGCACAATAAACTAGCCACTTCGGTGGCAAAATCTAAAATCTAATCTCTAATCCTCATCCTGTGACCCTGCAATGAATTCCAACACTTGACACAATATAAAAATAATTACAAACATGAATACAGCCTTTTCCTAATGAGAACCTGAAATTCTCAACCATGTTTTTATACAACTGCAATACATTTTTGAGAATCCTAACACTGACTACTGTCTGTTTGGACAGTATATTTCCATATGTCGTCCACCACTTCCACACATATTGTTAACAGTGGAAACACACCTATGCCTAAACTTACACATGTACAAGGAACCCCGTACCTATCCTAATACATACATAATGCCTTATAGCATAGCTGCATCCAACGATACACATTATACAACATCTTGATGCTATTAAAGTCAGCATGTACTTGATTAAACTTACCATCATGAACATGTGTTCCAGCGATTTCTCACTACTGTACCTTTGACTCAATGTTTGACACATTATGCATAAACATCTATGGTAAGTCCCTCTTGGCATCCTATTACATGTATATATAACTCTTAGAACCTAAGAGAAGTTAATACCAGATTCCACTACTTGAAATATCCCCTTTTTGAAAACACGTCTTTGCCAGACTTGGCACATGACCTTGACCATCAGTGCCTCCCTCCTCAGACACCATATAAAGTAGTACCAGATCAAAAGGGAAGCCCCCAAAACATTGCCCTTGACATAACCCCCCACCCCCTCCCCTAGCCCTGCATCCTCCACCCTATACCCTCCCACCTTCCTCTTCCATCCGAATCATATGTCCAAGTCATCTGTCCAAAGTTAAGTCAACCGTCTCCCTTGACCCCCCTTTCAGATACCCTTTCACACCTACCCACACTTAACTCCTAATACTTACCGCCCGCTACCCTCACCAAAGAGAATCTAGCCCTCTCTCCTTATCACCTTAACTGCAGCAGTTTTTCAATAGTCATCTCCCTGTACTCCGCCGGAAAACCCAATCTCTCCCATAAATCCCCTCGTTCCTACGCGCCGTGCGATAAAAACTCACCGCCATGGCCCTTATCCTGACACCTCCCTCACACTCCCTCATAACCCACGATAAGTGAATATATTCCGCGGCCAAATACCTGATCGCCCTAATAACCTCTTTGCCTACACCTCCTATGTCCAAACTTAACACCCTTCCCCATCATTCGGATTACTTGTCCAAACCATGACCTCACACCTTCTAGTTCCTCACAGAAATAAATTGCATGATAAGCAGTATCACGTTCCCTACATCTCTCACACTCTCCCTCACGTATCAAGCCCATATCACACAACACCATCAAGCCCATATCACACAACACCGCTCGCGAAGCGAGTATCCCATGCAGAAAACCTCTCCATACATTCCGCCAATTATTATACATTGGGAACACTTCCTCTCCTCTCACCTGCCCAGATCCCCACACTCCTGTCCTTCCTTCCTTCCGTCCCAACCATGCCAGGCGTCCCACCTTAAATGTGGAAGGTTTCCATGCCACAAGCATCTCTCGCATAATGTCCTCACACCAACGTAAATCCTTCCCTCCCCACCATCTATGTACTTCTGACATGACTTTTCCTATCCTACATCCTTTCACACCTGCCTCCCAGATACCTCTGTTTCACATACATACCTATTGCCATCTGCTTTACCGGCAATAAACCCATTCCACCTTCATGCTGTGACAGCATGACCATCTCTTTTGATAACCAATGTCTTCCGAATCCCCAAACATACCTTAACACTCTGTTTGTAAAGCCACCACCTCCTTGTATACCAAGGGATATATTGCCGCTACAAACCACAATTTACTGTAAATTAAAGAATTGACAACCACCACCCTTTGCAATAATGTTACATCCCCTGGTTTCCAACCTTGCATTCTTCGCAACGCCGCCCCACCACCGCCCACGTATTTTCTTCTCTCGCCCTACCAAAGTCATTGCAAAATATGGCACCACATATTTTAATCACATCGACTATCTTTCATCCATATTTTAACCCAAATTCCCCTCCCATCCATGTACCTACCTCCAACAACTTGGACTTAACTTTATTAACCCTTAACCCAGTCGCCCTACCAAACACTCCTATAATGTTTCCAACATTCCTCAAGCCCTCGTGTTTCCTACGAGGATCGTTGTATCGTCCACATATCCAGTTATTCCTGTTTTACTACCAGACCCGTTTCCGCCCCTTACCCCTCCCTCACTAAACCATAAAGGGTCCTGCACACAAGTGAACAGGAGCTGCAACAAGGGACAACCCTGTCGCAACCTCTGCCCATATTTACCTCCCTTCCAATCCTACCATTCACCTGTATACACAATCTGCCTTTTCGTAGATGTAGTTATCCATCTAATCGTTTTCTCACTAAACCTTGCTTTCCCATAATCTTATACAGACATCACATTCCACACTGTCATATGCACCTTGCCAATCAACCACAAGTACGCCCCCACCCCCAATGCCTGCTCTACAAACTCTCTTATCAATGACTTATTCGAACGCTTCTTCCTGGTATCCCACATTGACCCTTATCAATCACCTCCCGTAAACCCTTTTTTTCCTATTACCTAAAATTGCGCAAAATGTAATCGGCATAAAAGGATAATCGCACGATAATTTTTTATTGTGTCCGCCTCTCCCATAGGCACAAGCACCACAATCCAATACTCTGGTCTCCACCCATACTTCCCTCATCTTTCATCCCATTAAAGACCCTTGAGAGGCACTCAATACATTTCAGTGTTTTATATAAAAATCGCTTGGGATGCCATCTACCGGCTTCTTTACCTTCATCCCCTAATGCCTCCCTACCTCCTCTGTAATGCCCATCCATACACATTCTATCACCCTCCTCTAGTCTATTACTTATACCCCATAGAATTGCCTCCCTATCCCCCTTCATACTCCTGCCCTTTCAACCAATATTTCTGAAACCACTTATCAACATAACATCCATACTCTCCGTCGACCTAATCTATGTCCCTCCTCATATGCCCGAACCCTCATGCACTTTCATTGATAAAATCGTCATCTCAACCCAGTTTTTGAAAGGCCCTTAAGACATGACAGATGGCCTATTCCCCAAAGCACCTTGTCTACCTTCCCTTTAATACGTAGCGCATGAAACCTATCGTTATGTATATCCCATAACTGTTGCCGTATTATACCCACCTCTTGCTGATAATTTCCTGCCCCTTTCTCATTATAAACCCTTAACTGATTTTCTAGATATCGCTGTAACCCATACTTCAAATGACCATCTATTTTTTCCTCCTCTTATAAAAGTCCCTGATCCCATGCTTTGCCTGCCTATACCACACCTAAATTATATCCCGCTCCCGCTTCCCTTCCCTCCATAATCCCCCCCACCACTCTTCAAAACGCTCACCGCCTTCCAGAAGCTGCACATTCAACTTTTCGTAACTAGGAAACGTAGTTACCACTCCATTCCATCCCACTTCCGCCAATACACCCTTGATCAGAGATACCACATCTAAACACTGCACTCGTGCCACATTCACGACTCATTACATACATTCTATCCAGTCTCAGCATATCCCTTCTAACAAACGTATATTCCACCTTCCAATTATCCCCTGCACTACATCCACCAAACTAACCGCCCTAGAACTTCCTTAAAATTCTAGCTCACAACCAGCCCTTCGAGGTTCCACATCCTTTCCACGAATTAGAATTCCATTCCCTCCAACCAAAGAAACCACAGGTAAACTATGCATATAATAAATCAAAATCTCCTTGACAAATTCCTTTGATCCTCTTACATGCCACTGCGGCATGTATACCCCAATAAAACAAACATTAATTCCACCCCAAATCCCTCAACCCTCACCACTCACCCCCTCCTCCCATCGCAGCAGGCTGAAAGGGTTAGATTCACGTATTCCCACAACAATCCCACCCTTGAAATTCTCCAAACTACCCGCCAATACCTGATACCCCTTTAACCTAAGTCATTCCCACACCTATAATTATGCTCCTGTATGAAAA